>JARKHS020002190.1:0-70333 GCA_030143305.2 Amblyomma americanum
AAAAATATTTGTGCAACTGAGATGTGGCGAGAAAAGTACTACTTACACTTGTGACCGTACAGACTTCTACATGAAGAAAATGCTTGCATTGCTTACGACTCTATTGCCCTTTCCACGCCGAAGTGGTGAGCATCCAGAAACCATTTACTTCCACCTAGGATGCCCATCGGTATTTCTATATATTTGAGTATGCGGTATAATGCACTTAATATGCTTAAAAACAAGGCTTTCCCTCTGTTTATCAAACCGTGTTTTCACAGAACTGATACAGCAGCCCAATCCACATTATTAAGCTCAGTTGTAATGATTATCCTCTGCCAGACCAGTGGTGGGTGTTGTTAGATGTTATTTTGGAACGTCAGTGCTAATGACAAGCCCAGACAAGCAAGAGGATGCACAAGTGTTATCAAGTGAAGCTTTACTACTGCAAGCATAGGCTTTTTATACATGCACAAGGTGGAAAAGCAGCATACATACCGTAAAAACCGGACTATAGGTCGGACCGGAATATAGGTCGACCCCCTAACTAACCAATTCTAAAAATGAAAAAGATCTTTTTCAATGGGAAAAGTACCGAAAGACATCCTTACTTTGAAACAAATGCGACTCGAGAGGTTGCACAATGGTGAAAGTATTTAATTTCATTTAAATGCTGCTTGTATGTACACCCGGCAAATTTTTTAACAATATCGCGCACCAATCGGCCCGCGTGTTTGTTTCTGGCACAGGCAAGTACAGCGCCATAGAGCAAAGCCCTCCTCTTCATGAATCGCCGCAACCAGGATGGCGAGCCTTTGAATTGCGCCCTCGTGAGTCTAGAGGCACGCGCGATCTCTGCCGCTTTCACGCGGATGCATTCGGCAGTCACAGGCAGCGATCTTGCTCGCAGCGCAACGTTTCCTTCCTATTCTCGACACACTACGGTCTGCCCACGAAATGATGTTTTCTTCTGGTTGCTGCAAGTTGTAATACGCAGCTTCTGCCTCCGCCAGTACTGAATGCTCTTTTCGGATACTCCAAATTCGCGCTGTGCCGCCAGGTTCCCGTGAGCTTCCTCGTACTCAATCGTGTTTTTCTTGAAGGCGACGGTAAATTGCCGTTAGCTTCCGCTTTGCATCTACTGAAACGCAAAATGGCGGCACTGCTGCTGATGGCAATGGTGATGGAGGCTGCTAACTTCATCCACCCATTGTTGCAAGACTTCCGTATTTTTTCCGCCAATGACCGGTATATAAGACGGGGGTCGACTTTTCACCATGGTTTTTTGAAAAAAAGTTCGACCTATATTCCGGTTTTTACGGTACACTCACAAAAAAAGGAATATGGTCTAAAGCCACTGGCTCACTTCCACACAACAGAATGAAAGGTAAGACCCAGCCATTGTGCTCTAAACATGTCACTGCATCATGCTCAGAAAGGTAATCTCTCGGTCATAACAGATGTTGGATGGATGACTGATGCATTTTTCTTTCTTGCAATAAGAAAAGCTTAATGAGACACTAAGGACAAATGCTGTCAATCATTGTTCTAAGTAAAAATTTATTCTCTGACTCTTTCTGGCAATGTTGACTAATCCAGCAGCACAAGACGCATTTATGGCTGAGAAAAATGGATTTAACAATGTTCCTGCCAGTCGATCCAAACTCGTGACATCCTTACTGAAAAGGACGGGTTGCCATCATTTTGCAGTGAATGGCGAAGTAGCGTAGCGTCTGGGATCTGTGCTCCAAAAACCAGTGTCAATGCAAGCATTTTAGTTGCGAAATAGGCTGGTGATGACGACACCTGTATTTCAATTTTTTTTTCTTTTTAGCTTAAAAATCTCCATTTTCAGTGAGAGTGGTCTCTCTGTGATTAGAACGCGGTACCTTATCAACACAGGCCAACTTCGATTAGTCATCAGTGTACCTTTAAGCTTCTGCTATTTCCCTAGTGCGGTGGTCTTGGTGCTGAAATAAGCAAATCAAATCAAATCTAGTTTTCAACATTTTACAGTGTTGCTGGCCTCCCTGGCAAAAAGCTGTGAACACAGCTTGACAAGGCCGGGAACCATTTTGGCAGCAGCGACATTACATACACAGTACAATGCATTAAAAAAAATGGTTCAAGTGCAAGTGAGAAATGCAAACAATAAAGTATATGTGCTCCGTTCATCAACACAATTTACGCTAACACGTTTGTATCCCTAAACAAAGGCTCACACCCGTATGCATGACAATGTCTGGCTAGGTGTGCCACTGTTTCACTTTCTTTGAGTTGCTGTGTTCATTTGACCACAGATTAGCAATGCCCTCTGCTTGTGCCCATCTACAGTGCAGCACAACTGACCATGAAAAACTTGTGCATGTTGCCCACGGTCAGCAAGCAAACCTGGTGCTCCCCTTTCCCTGACACAGTCCTCTTACTGGGCATGTCAAATAAGACCAGAGTGCGGTCAGCACTGCCAATTTGACCAAGCAGGAACAAATGTTCTGCCCTCAGGTCATTCACGTAACGCGGGAATGTGCACTGTTTCCTTTCGTATGCTTCAGGCAACCTTTGGCATATGGTCATGCGTTCACTTAGGCTCAGTCCATTACATTTCATGAAATTTGTCACCCGTTTCTTCGACACCTTAAACTCAGTGCGCGGGATGCACATCTCCTCCGTGACAGTGCGTGCCTTCGCTTCAATGTCGCCGTAGCAAACATTAAGGTTCCTACTTCTTTGGTCGTGAATCTAATTTCGAACCACCTCCCCAACAGCAGGGTATCGTTGCACGCAAAGATCTTGCTTCCATTCCCTCACATACTTTTCTGACACATCAAACAACTTCTGCCCAGTGGCGACATTGTTTTCTAAGGCCCATTTCACATGCTGAGACTAGAACGAAAATAGTCGGTCCAGTCGGTGACGCCGCAGTGCGATTTTAAGTCAGTGCTTTCACATGCAACGCGTACCCAGCGAATTCGGTCAGAGGGACAGGCAAGGTTGTTTGATGTTTGCATAGGCAACCCATGATCAAACGTGACAAAAACGGTGCCCAAAATGTGTTGATGATATTAAAAACACCGTATATTTAGATGCAAGGCAATATTTCGTACTTTTGATTAGAATAAACAGCTTTACTTGCTTCCGACGCGGCAACAGCTCCAATGTGACCGCACATCGCATGGCGTCTCGGCGCTCCCCATTGGTCAGTCACAGAGCGAACGCACCGACGCTGCGACTGAATACCAACCAGACGGAACTCAATCACAAGCCGTCTGCGGCTAGAGTGATGGCCCTCACCAGTCGCAGGCCGACAGAATTCGCAGTGCCGCAGGCGAAAATCGCATGCATGTGAAATGGGCCCATCATGGTGCAAAGGATTGCTTCTCACTTGGAAGTCGCGCTGTATTGTAGCCAAGGTTGCAGTGGTATCTTGGCGTCAGTCGCGCAGAGACACGAACTACATATACCACTGCTAGTGACTGTCACCTCGGCGAAGTAAAATGCAGAAATGGCAGAAAGAAATGCAAAAACGTGCGAAAACACTAGCGATAGCGTTAAAGGACCCATTATCCAGAAAATCCGGCTGGCTCACTTGCACACTACAGAATGAAAAGTAAGACCCAGCCATCATCACCATCATCATCAGCCTGACTACGCCCACTGTAGGGCAAAGGACTCTCGCATGTCTGTCCAATTAACCCTGCCCTTTTCCAGCCGCAGCCACCATATCCCCGCAAACTTCTTAATCTCATCTGCCCACCTGACCTTCTGCCGCCCCCTGCTAAGCTTACCTTCTCTTCAAATCCACTCCGTTACCCTTAAGGACCAGCGGTTAGCCTGCCGTCGCATACATGCATTACATGCACTGCCCAAGCCCATTTCTTCCTCTTGATTTTGACTAGGATGTCATTAACCCATGTTTGTTCCCTCACCCACTTGCCTGCTTCCGGTCACTTAACGTTACACCCATCATTTTTCTTTCCATAGCTCGCTGCGTTGTCCTTAACTTAAGCTGAACCCTTTTCATTAGCTTCCACGTTTGTGCCCCATAGGTGAGTACCAGTTAGATACAGCTGTTGTACATTTTTCTCTAGAGGAATATTGGTAAATTGCCAATCTTGATCAGGGAGAACCTGCGCCATGCGCTCCACCCCACTCTTATTCTTCTAGTTAATTCCCTCTCATCATCCACATCAGCGGCCACTACCTGCCCTAAGTAGATGCATTCCCTTACCATTTCCAGCACCTCGCTACCAATTGTGAATTGCTGTTCCCTTGCGAGACTGTCGACCATTACTTTCGTTTTCTGCATGTTAATTTTTAGACGCACCATTCTGCTCTGCCTTCCTAACTCATTGATCATGCTTTGCAGATCATCTCCCGAGTGACTTGGCAAGGTAATGTCATCAGCGAATCGCAGATTACTAAGGTATTCTCCATTGACTCTTATCGCAAACTGTTTTAAATCCAGGCATCAGAATGCCTCCTGTGAACAGGCAGTGAATAGCACTGGCGAGATCGCGCCTCCCTGCCTGGCGCCCTTCCTTATTGGAATTTTATTGCTGACTTTATGCAGGAGTGCGGTAGCTGGGCAGTCGTTATAGATATCTGCCAGTATTTTCACACAAGACTCTTCTGCGCCTGCCTGCATGACTGCTGAGGTTTCCACTGAGTCAAATGCTTTCACATAATCAATGATAGGGGTTGGACATATTCTGAGTATTTCTATAGCACCTGATTGATAGTGTGAATATGGTCTACTGTCAAGCATCCTTTAAGAAAGCATGCCTGATTATTTTGTTGGCTGACGTCCAAGGTTGTCCTGACTCTAATAGCGATTACCTTAGAAAATACCTTGTAGGCAACGGACAGTAAGTTGATTGGTCTCTAATTTTTCAAGTCCTTGACATCTCCTTTCTTATCAATTAAGATAATGTTAGTGTTCTTCCAAGCTTCTGGTATGCTCAAGGTCATAAGGCATTGCGTATACAGGCTGGCTAGTTTTTCTAGCACCATCTCCCATCCGTCCTTAGACTTAGACTAGAGAATATATAGATGCTTGAATATAGCCTGCTTCATCCAGCAGTCTCAGCAGTGGCTGTCCACATCCAAGGACAAAAATAAAATCAGTAATCCTTGGTAGCCTCTAAAAGTCAGTAAAGGCAAGCTCAGCATGATCTTGGGGATTATTGTATGAAGGCCAAGAAGTTGACACACAAAAGTGAGGCAACAACAATTGATGGAGATTTGATTTGAGCGTTCATACAGAGAGCTGTGCTGCTTGACTAGCGCATAGTTCAAAGCCAAGCAGTTCATTTTGATGGTATCTCATTTCAGAAACTAACGTGCTAATGTCCTCGGGCTTTGTACAGATGTTATTCAGCACACAACGAAGAGCATTTAAAGAACTAGACATATCTTCAATTTCATTTTTTTATTTATCATAATAATCAGAATGTGATCAGTGGTTATAGTTAAGAAAATAAGTCTACCAAGGACCAATATTTATTTTGTGTTTTTCCTCCTCTCATTATTTTCCTTCTTTCTTCCAAAACTTCTCGAAGAACCTTTGCCAACAGCAATGCAAAGCAATGCGAACTGCTGGGGTAAAAGATGGCAGCTTGAGAATTGTAAAAAGTGGTCACCTTTGGTCGCTACAAAAGTGAGTAAGCAACTCACGCAACCTCCAAGATTCAAATGTGTGAATGCAATGCATGACAGTGTGCTGCCACAGCATGCTTAAGCACGTATTAGCTGCTAACTCATGCTGTGCACTGTATTCCAGGCAGAATTGAAGAAACACGGTGACGCTCACCCTGAGGTGGCAGTTGGGAAAGAAGTGCTGGTGGCCCAACTTCTCCCCTTCTGCGTTCAGCTGTGCGAAGAACCAGTTGGTGAACTCCGAGCCCAGTTTCTCCTGGAAACTTGCCTCCGTTATCTTGCCATCCTTCTCGGCGCCGTTTGCTGGAAACTGGCCAAACTTGAGTGACTGCGATTGCCCGCGTTACATTTTGAGTGGTGCCCCGCAGTAGAACGGGGTCACCTCAACTACCTGTTGAGTCCTCTCAGGCATGACAAGTTCTACCAATGCAAAAAGAAGCAGAACAATGAACTATCATTTTTCAAGATAACAGCAAACACAGTAGCGTGTCGGTGCAGAAGAATGGTAATACAGTTGTACTGAGTTTTAACTAGCGGTTAGAGTTTTCGGTTTTTATGTTTTCAAAATCCGTGAGTCGACTGTCGATTCTTTTTGGTGATACATGGAGTAGCCCTGCACAGTCAAAAGTAAGTTACTATACTGGCTTGTTTGAAAGCATGAGCACCTGATTAACAAGTAATTAACATACATTATACCATATATAGAGCACTGCTCACATAATTGGATCCTAGAGCTGGAAATAAACAGTGGGGAAGTTAAGATCAGGCCATGAGGCATAAATGTGAATGAGGTTTATTCAAACAAAAAACTGGGTTGCATAAAAACAATTGCATGAAAATTACAGGTGGACTATGCGTGTTGTGGGCTTTCTACCCTCATGCCAGTGAAATGAAGACCTTCTGCCCAGTCGCTGTCTTTGCCTTGATCTAGCTCATTGTGATAACTGCATGAGTATTTCTTGCTTGCCACTCATTGCTCACTCGTTCGCTCACGGAAAGGACTGTGAAAGCAGGAAACACTTCATGTGAGCAAAATGTATGACTGGAAGGAAAGAAAGGTGACTGTAACAGAAATCCAGGGGTCACAGGGCTGCACAAAACGTGGTCTCCGTGATGGCTGAACTGTTGCCAAAGTCGGGAGATTACACATCATGACACCTGTACCTGGCTTCGCTTTGACAGTGGCTTGTCACAGTCACAAACGTTTGTGTCCTTGCATACAGTGGACAAATCCCTAACGAAGTAACGGATCTAATCGGATGATGACATTCTATGAGCAGGCTACGCAATGCCAGCAAAGAAGACCGGGAGGTGCAGACTCCCGGTCTGCACTGCTGTATGTCTAAGATAGCGGAGCAATGCCTGGAAACGTATGCCTGAAACTGAAAGCAATGCCTCAGTTCAAATAAATTGCAGGTTCGAATTTGTTGTCATCAGCAACCTAACACTGTATGCTGAAAGACAAAGTCTCTCCCATAGCCCTTCAATAAACCCTGTTCTGCACCTGATGTGGTCACGTCATCCCTGTGAACTTCCTAATCTCACCCACCTTCTGCTCAATGCTCGCCCTCAGTTGTAATCCATTTCCATACCCAAACGGATCATCGCATCACATGCCCTGTCCATGCTTTTCATATTTTCATGATTTCAACTAGGAAATCATTAACTCAACTCTGTACCCTGACCCACTCTGTTCCCTTCACTAAAATGATTGGTTTAACTTGAAGGGAGAGGAAGGAAAGTTTGAATTAAGAGAATCCAAATTCACTGAATTTTGCTGTATAGCAAGGGAAGCACCAGCTGCCATTACAATTCATACTTCCCAAGCAGTGAAAAAAATTTCATGGTAAGAACGATAAAAAAAATTGGCAGGATGATCATGAAACCTGATGCAAGAAGGCTGTGATAGCTGCTGAATGTATCCTCGATACTTGCTTTGATGCTATTACGCTAAGCTGAGGGTTCACAGGCGCGACAGAATTTTTCTGGAGGGTGAAGATGGACCGAAATGGGCAGAGGTGGGTGAGTGGGTTGTGAGGAGCACTTCTAGCTATGGCAGAAGGGGGGAGGAGGTGGCTGGACGGTGGTGCTTTTGGGGGGCAGTCAGCTTTCGCACCACATCTTTTAATTTGATTTCACTGTAGCTTTTCATCCTGCTGCTGCTTGGGCTTCTAGTGGGTGGTGCTTTTGGAAGGTAAAGTTGGGAGGGTGGGTGACGGATGACACTTCTTGAGGGCGAATGTGAGCAGCGGTGCAGTGGGGAGACTGATCCCTGGTGTCAGTGGCTGGGTGGCCAGCCCTTAGCTGGGGGCATGTGATGGGAAGGGGGTGGTTTGTGGTACTTCTGGAGGGGGGAGGCTTCACTCACCCAGGCTTCACACGGACGATGCTAGCATTTCGCCAAGTGCCACTGGTGCTATTGCAGTAAATTGCAATTACACATAAGGAAGCTATTACCCACTTCTCACGCTTCCACAGCACCATGGTGCATGTAACTTTTTAGCTGTGCCTCATCAACACTGCCTCGTCCTTTAAGTCCCTCCATTTCACAGCACCAGACTAGAGGTATTTGCAATAGTTTTCCACCAACACCAATATTAGGCATTATGAAAAAACGGATGCGCCTCTGTAATTTCCCATTCATGCTGACTTTATAACTTGGTTCTGATGCTAAGGTACTCAGCGATGAACTTTACCTTCAAATGTAACAAATTTAAGCATTTGGAAATTTATTCCTGTGAGACAAACTTGGGCGCAGCATAACAGTGTTAAAAACAAAGATTATGTAAGAGTTCTCGCACTAGTGCAAAAGAACATAAGGTGTAAAATGGCACAGACAAGAATCGAAACCTACAAAGATGCAAAATGGAGACCAAATTTTGCAATGATTCATTTAGTTGTGATTTCATATCGTCATGCCGTCAAATGTGAAAAAAAGCAACACGAGGTGGGAAGGCAAACTACCATTCACAGGTGGGGCTGTTCTGGTCGCAGCTCTGCCACTAGCCAACAAATTGCTGCTGCATCCAGTCTGGCCAAGTAATGGCGACCATCCTTCACCAATTAGTAAAAAACCAAAACCAACACATTGCTTCTTTCCCAAGATGGGATTAAGTGTTGCTAAAGCTCGTCAGGCAAGTGAATTGTATCGTTGTGCTCCATCATTTGTTGGCATCGCTGCTGATCCGCTGTAGCGGCATGAGAGTCGGGCACATCTATGCAAGTAAGTGGCACTATTGGTGCATTTCTGCTAGGACCAGCATGACATCGTCCCCCAAGGCTTACGCCAACAGGTGCAGTGAGCAATGGTGGAGGACAAAATGCAATGTAAATGAAAAGAAATGCTATAAACAGGGCCCCAGGTGATGTTTCTCAACCTAGTCATCTTACTGCTACTTGGTCATGAGGCTATAGCAGTATATTGAGCACAGAAGACAAAAAGGAAAAACAACATGCAAGAACCATTTCTTTCAGAATAACAGATCATTTGCAAAAAACATAACATCAAAGCTCTGAGCACTTACAAAAAAAAAAATAAACACGGGGGAGGGGGGGAGGGGGGGGTAGCATTTTCACACAGGTTGCATTCATGACCAAACTTGCCCCCGCAGAAGATTGTGGGGCACACAGCTGCACTTATGGTCACCTTTATGAGAACTGCAACTAAAGAACAGGCAGACATGAACAAAAAATTTGAGCGGTATAATTATGGGCACTGCACAGTTTACTTACATTATCTTCCTGCCAATGCTGCAGGCACGCATTGATGAGATCAGACTTGGCTAGTGCAGGCGCCACAAAGACGCTTTCACTCCAAAGGTAGCGGAACAGCACCTCACGCAGGATCTTTTTGCGCCGAAGAAGGTCAGCTGGGTTCTGGGTGCCGTTTAGGATGGCTCTCTCGGCTTCTGCGGTGGGCACAGAGGCAAATGCACGTGAAGCCTGGAACACCTAGCTTTACACTTGATACGAATATGAACATGGTGTTGCTGCAAAGCCATTTGCACTTTCTACTGAGGATTTGTACAGGCTGGAAGAAAAGTAAACAAAACATTCTGTTCAGGCCTATCCACTCTGACAGACAATTCCTCAAGAGTTTGGATATGCAGTATGCTCACATGAATACGGCTTGAAGCCTTGTGGTGCCATAGCAGAGTCGAGCTTAATTGCATTACAATTTACCTGAATTCAGTAAGAGCACAGGACTGAATTCGCTACCTTTCACTTCACTTGAACTCATAACCATACTACATAAGCACAGCTCAGACGCTGAACAACTTTGACAATGCAGCAGCAAGCAGCAAAGACATTTAAAAATGAAACCGTCATGCAGGATGACAATGCGGAATTTCGTTAGGTAGGTGTCGCCGAACAAAAAAAGTAAATTTATCTCTCGTAGACGACGCACATGAGAAAGTATTTCCATGCAGTAGGTTTGCGCGCACAGTGCGACTTTACGACATTACCTGAAGGCGGGAAATCCACACCGTACGTTAACATAACGAGAGAACTTTAAAGAATAAACTATTCGCGCTTCCAACGTTTGCCTCAACATATTTCGAAGTCGTCTTCAAAGGCAGTAATGGAGCTGGCACATAACGCAGAACGGTGATTTACATCAAGGTAAGTAAAAAACGAATTGCCTGAAGGCAATACAAAGCACTGCACATAACAGCGTATTCATACCGCGACAATAAAATCGCCTTGTGCACCATACTCCAGGCACATGAGAACTCACGAACGCGCCAGGAACGATAGCGCGCTTTTGAAAGAAGAAGCATCAATGTGCCGCTATCTCGCGAAACACAGAAACGCGCGAATCGAGAATGAAACTAGTAATACAAGTACAGCAGTAGTACCACCACCACACATTTCCATTTCCAGCACATTAACATGACGGATCTATGCGTCCTGGTAACAGCGCGTCCTTTTATTTTTTTTTTCGTTTGGCACTAGTTACGAACAGAAGGAAACAATGCCATGCGCAGCCGAACAATGCAGGCGCGAAGCAGAAGTATGTGCAGGTCTGATAAGCCAAACGTTAGTACTCTTGTGCTCAGAAGCATGATTTACCTGATCTTTCTGTGAGCTTTATCTGCTTGCAAGTGACAGTTTGCGCCAACGCGATCACGTCGGCCAGTTCCAGGTTACCGATGATCTTGCTCAGGCCTTGTTGTTCTCTCTCTGTTAGCATTTTTGTTCCTTTACGTTACTTCTGCACTACTCATTGCACGTTACTCACAATTTTGTCTTTCTAAGCAACGAAACAACACTATGAACGTGAAGTAATAGCATAAAATCGCGAATTGACTTGGCTTGGTTAGGATAGGTATAATATGCAAGCGCTGTACGCGAAGTCGACATACAATGAAGCTACAAAAGAGGACGCTAGTGACAGTTTATTGAAAATTACTTATTCAAAACAAATAAACAATTAAATACCCTGCGGAGTTTATAAGTGTAAAAAATGAAGTGAAGTTGAAGAACATTGATAATTAAAATTGTTTCGAGTATGCGACTATTATTTGTTGGTTTCAGTTTCAGTTTCAACACCAAGTTGCAAAAGTGGCGCTGCTAACCAAAGGACCCAGAGACGAACTCGCGCGAACTTTAAACGATGCTTTGCGGCGCCCAAAATGCACTTGTGCCCATGCGTAAACACAATTTAACGAATATGTGTGAGTAGCTAGCACATTGCCGCCTGGCAACCGAGGATGGTTACATGCTGTTGTTGGCCTCCGGTGGAGTGGCACATACCCACAGTGGAGGAGAATGTCTTGTTATTAGGGTGGTGTTAGGTAAAGTTAAAGCTACTCTAAAATTCCGAAAGGGCGCCCACCTAAAGAAGGGCATATATAAAAGGGAAAGTACCGTGTAAGTGATCTTTCAGGCTTCATCGATGAAACTGAAAGGAAGTCTTAATGGTTAACGAGGGTATAAGAGACGTAGACGGCAGAGAAGAAGACAACATAATTCCTGTTGTGTTTTCTTCTCTGCCGTCATGAGAACGACGCGATGAGGGGGGGGGGGGGGGGGGGGCTGTTTTCTTCTGAGGGGCCTTTGCCGCTGCGTTCTTGAGTTGTAGCCGATTAAAACGAGATCCAGGCCCAGGACAAGTGCGTCGACCTTCCAGTTTCTGCTAGCTTAGGATTATTTTGCAAAACAAGTGAAAACATGCTGCCTTTTTTTCCTCTCTCTCCTTTCTTTTGCCGTGTTCTTTTTGCTGATGCTGCTCTTCGTGCCCTGTTCTCTCACAAGTATTCTCTAAAATCCATGTCCAAAGTACTTAGATTGTCTTTTTGTTATAGAGCAACAACTACAGTGGAGGAACCTCGTTATAAGTTATAACGCAGTCGAAGGAGACATGGTATTTCTTCGTTATGTCCCCTGCTTCGTTATAACCGTAGATGAACATGGCCTTATCTGCCGCATGCCAAAGCGCTTACCTACTACAGCGCAGACCGAGGACCATAAAGTTGGAGTTAAGTTTGACACCGGTATGTGTTGGCGTCATTGCGGCCAGCGCACTTGTGCGTCCAAAACGGATGCCCTTCCCAAAGCCATTCATAACGCGCGACGGAATGGCTGCCGCGTGCGTCTGCTTTTGTCGTGGCCTGTGACATCTTCATAGCCTTAAGACGGGGCTAAAAATTTGAGGGACACCTTTTCCCGTTCACATTATCCTTCTAAGGGAGTCTGCGATAGGGCCGAAAATGGACACACTAACCGCATATGCCTGCCTCGTCAGCCTGCACCCGTTTCTTCAACGGCACGCATAGTGTTCAGCGCCTAGAGAACGAGCCTTGAAGGAGTAACGTCGTAGAAGACAGTGAGATACCTATTCCAAATAATTATCCCCGTTTTCTTAGTGCTAAGGCTGGTACCAGCCGCGGTAAAATGACGCGCAAACTCGCTGGCCATAACGGCGCAACATTATGGCTTCACCACATAACAGTTGTGTCTTGTGGCGGAGAACATATGCGCCACACCGAAGGATGTCGCTGCTTTGATTATGGCCGTCTTTTCGTCAACGGAAATCGCTTTGCGCTTTTGTTTTCCACTGCTGTCACTCACCTTGGCTTCGCGAAACCATCAAGATGGCGACACTATCCAAGGACATCAAATGCTCTGGTTAACGGTCCCGCGTTACCTGAAGAGCAGTGGTCCGTGAGCAGCGAAGAGTTTGGGGGATGGGAGAACTCCAAAGGCCTTGACAACTCCATCGAGGCTCAACGGTGCTCGTACGTCGCGCTTTGTGACATCGTTCAGCCGGCCGCGTACTCGAGTTTCGGCAGAGACGGCCGGCGTCAAACTTTTTTGCGCCGAAGGCGGCGAATCATCCGGAGAAATCGTTCATGCAGGTTTGCGCTTGTTTAGTGGGATGCTTGGAATTACCGGATATGCGCGGCAATTTTAGTTTGCCGCCGCCGAAATCTCTTAATACAAGTCCCTACTCTTGAGCAATGGGAGGCCGTGTTGGTCAGCTCAGACCTGGGTGTTCAAACTCGGGCCATTGAATGGGCTACTCAGGTCGCTGTCAGCCATGGGCTGATAGCTCAGTGGTTATGGTGGACTAATGGCTCAGTGGTAATGGCACTCGGCTGCTGACCCGAGAGACGCGGGTTCGATCTCGGCCGCGGTGGTCGAATTTCGATGGAGGCGAAATTCTAGAGACCCGTGCACTGTGCGATGTCAGTGCACGTTAAAGAACCCCAGGTGGTCGAAATTTCCGGAGCCCTTCACTACGGCATCTTTCATAGCCTGAGTAGCCTTGGGACGCTAAACCCCCATAAGCCATAAAAATGGGTCAACTCTGCTATTTCACAGCGCTAGAAGGCAAATAATTTCAACCGTTGATGGCCAAAACGATAGGCAAGCTTTGATAATTTTTCGGGCTTGCAAAAACTGCGCATACTTTATGAGCATGATCCAGACGAGATGAACAATGAGCAGTCGGTCTGATAGTCGCTTGAAAAAAGGACTGGCCGCTATGGACGTGTGAAAAAGCGAGTAGCTTTCTACGCATGGCTAGCGTTTGAAGGTCAAGGGAATGCTTAAATGCAAGCACGCTTTGATGATGTGAGTAGGATTAGGTGATAAATCTTGGCTCTCTGTTTTAATATGATTAGAGAAGATTAGTAAGGTTATCCCAGTAGGTTTACCGTAGCATTGAAACATATTCTAGTGAAGTTTCAAGTTTATTGGACACATAAGATTCGCACATACACATGAAATGAGTACAGAAAGAGGTCCCATAATGAAACAGTACTGACCTCCTGAGCTATGTAAAATGAATTGTAAGATGGCATCAGGAATAGCACAAAATTTGTACACAGTATAGATTATAATGTAAAGTATTACAAGAAACATTATAACGCTAGTGGAAAGACAGTAAACAGTAATAGCTGAAAATTAATAATTACCCAAACTGAAATAATCTTAAACAGAATGCCCACAAGTATAAAGGTTACAAAAATGAAAAATAAAAACAGCGATGAATAAAATAAATACTAAAACAGAATACTATAGTATACGCTATATAAATGCTATTACAAATGCAAAAATGCTCAGTACTAATTTGTGAAGCAGTAACCATTTGTAAAGTGATTACGTGCTACTTTATTAGGTAGTAGCATTTGATGACTGAAGGATAAAATATTTATTTGAGCGCTTAAACAAATGGAGAGAGGAACTAGATTTAATTTCCAGAGATATCTGTTAGTCCATGCTTTAAGTGACGCGAATACAACTTTGAAGATGCCATAATTAGTGCGAACTTTTGGAAGGAGGAAGTTACTTCTCGATCAGAATCTTGGAACATTAGGATTAGCAAGATCTTGGCGATATATGAACTGGAGAAGATTACGATTAGGTGTGAAATGGGAAGAGTATTAAGTCGCTGAAAATATGCAGGAACAGTGGCACCGCATGGATTGAAAGTAATGGTACTTCAGGCTTGGTTTTGTGTTTTAGCGTTGTCGTATATGAATGATATGCGGGAACACAAGTTGTAATGCAATAATTAAGATGGCTATGAAAGAAAGCGTAGTATAGCGGTGGGGATTTTGATGCTAATGCATTAAAGCCGGACTTTCACCCTTGAGGTAATGAAATTTGGAGCAGTTTTTCTCGCTCTGCGTTTAGCAGCTGAGTCCGCCTCACTCATCGCTGCAAAAGAACTGGCCTGATGTGTCGTGCCGAAATCTGGCGTCGCTCTTACATCGCCGTCTGTCAGAATTAACACGACACCGTTCAACGATAAATCCGGCGTAGTCTGTCGGCGTTATACACATACATACACATATATATACCCACATGCAAATATGTTTATTTATCACAATTACACAAACAACAGTTGCGTCATACGTAGTGCACACTCCGCAGCGACAAAATGACATGGTTTGTAACATGTGGAGACACGAAGTTTACATAAACTGCAAAACTTAGTATAATAAAACACACAAAAAACATGCTTCATTAAGAACAGAAATCACACTTGCACACTCTGCAAAATAAAAGTACACAGGTTCAAAGGACACAACTAAAGATAATCAAGCTTCACAATGCATGTCGACAAAACTTTTTGTAATGTTTTAAGCAGTCCTTTCAATGCAGCGCTTACAGCGTTCTAGACATAATTAGCCACGATTTTGCTTTCAATATGACCTCTTTAAGTGCCTGTAATGACAGTATTTCAGTGGGATGATTTAATATAGAAGGGGATATAGAACATTGGGCACCTCTTTAGGGCGGAAGCCTTATATGGCCCATTAGCAACGAAACCCGGCGGCGTCAACGTCCGGGAAAAGGGGTCCACAAAACGCCCAATGACGTTATCAGCAGAGAAAAAAATTTCTTTAGGAGGTGCGGGGAATAGAAGCAAGGACATTCATATTGCGAGGCGAGCACGCAACCAATAGGCTGAGAAATCGCGCTGCTTTTTGGCGAATAAAGGTGAACCCAGTGTATACGTTGCCTTGCGACTGTATGCTAATTAGCAGGTGTACCATCAGAGAGGAAAGAAAAATATAAATGAAATAATTAATGTTTTCGCCTTCAAAACACGTAAGTAGTCTTATGTGTCCTCCGCAATTTTTCGTAGTTTGAATATGATCTTAGAAAGTCTGAACTTCTCTGTTTTTCTTAGTGCGTTAGGCTTGTTTTCAGGGTGCTTACACTTATTGATAAGTTTCTGCTAAATACTGCGTGATTAAATAAATCTTCAAAAAAGCACAAATCAACTTTTTTTTCTCGCCATATTGTCTGAAAAAAATGTCTACTTAAGTACAATGCTTTTAAGCCATATCGATTCTTCATGTTAGTTCTATTCAATTTTCAGTTTTCTGTACTCATCGATGTTATATGAATATGCGCTTATAGATTTCTTTATGCTTTGTGTGTACTATTTTATGGATGAAAGTTTTTATGAATTTTGTGTAAAAACTGCTCACTGCTCTGAGTGTAAAAGTGGAAAGGGGGAGACACTTCGTCAGGCAACTTTGTTTGCCCTTTTTTTTTGCCTCCTCGGTAGCCAAGTGTTTGAGATATACTTTGAACTTTTCTTCATAATAATAATAATAATAATAATAATAATAATAATAATAATAATAATAATAATAATAATAATAATAATAATAATAATAATAATAATTAGTTAATAGTAATAATTGGTATTGGGGGAAAGGAAACGGCGCAGTATCTGTCTCATATATCGCTGGACACCTGAACCGCGCCGTAAGGGAAGGGATAAAGGAGGGAGTGAAAGAAGAAAGGAAGAAGAGGTGCCGTAGTGGAGGGCTCCGGAATAATTTCGACCACCTGGGGATCTTTAACGTGCACTGACATCGCGTAGGCGCCCGTGTGCTGTGCGATGTCAGGATCCAGGAGACATTTTTTTCGTTCTGCACGGATGAAAACTTTCAATTTTGTGTATTATAACCAGCGACGTTTAATTTCCGCATCTTGCTTCGAAGGAGTGTTGTGGAGCAAAAAAAGGACAGAGACATCGTGAGAGACACACATAAACGAAGCCACCGCCGTGGCTCATTGGTTATGGTGCTCGGCTGTTGACCCGAAAGACGCGGGTTCGATCCTGGCCATGGCGGTTGCATTTAGACGCAGGCGAAATGCTAGAGGCCCGTGTACTGTGCAACGTGAGTGCACGTTAAAGAACCCCAGGTGGTTGAAATTATCTAGAGCCCTCCCCTACGGCATCCCTCTTCCATCGCAATTCACCCCTGCCTCCCCATTATGGAGTCTACATGAACCTCGGGTGCACCTTTCTATATCTTGGAATTACGAAGAAAGTTGATGTATCATTGGCTGCTCTCAAACAGATCACGTTGGAACATCTGCATTATAACCACGGTCACTGCATACATGTCTACACAGATGGCTCAGTTCACTGAAACCAGTTCGGCGGGGTCTCTGGTGATCCCGGCGAGGTCCATCTTGATGAAGGTGAAGACTACCTGCCACACTTCCTCAACTGGTGCGGAACTAGCTGCCCTTCGGGCTCCAGTTGAGTTCATCAGCCAAGAACCTCCGCATAAAGGGTCAGTTTTCATTGATTCCAAAGCAGCCCTTCAAGGCCTGCAAGCTGTTCTACGCCGCGGGTCGCATGAACAACTGGTTGCATGCCCGCGAGGTGTTCCACTGCGCCATATCGAAAGGTCATGACATCATTTTCAATGCCTACCAGGACACTGCGGTATCAAAGGAAACAACCAAGCAGTACCGATACGGAGAGAATCTTAAGTTTGCGAAGTAATTTTTAGCATTGAATTCAAGATTTTGGGCGATAATGAAGATGGCCTGGTTTTGCACTGATTTCAATGCTGTAAGATGGATATTATGTGCATTACCATGGCGCTTCAACTAGATTAAAAACTTTCTATCTAACTTACACTCGCGTATGTTACTACAGGAACGTCACTAGTTTCGTTAGCTACCTTAACGTAGGGAGTACCACAAGGATCAGTACACACCTCTTTCCGTTTCCCTAATTTACATTAATGATCTTCTGAATTGCATTACCATTGCTCTATTAGGATTTTTGCAGATTACTATGTTAATTATCGCAAGGGATCGGCCATTCACAGAAGCTTCAAGGTGCCCTCAAAAGCATGCATATCCAGCTCCCTTCATGAGAGTGTTTTAGCACGCCGCAGACGCTCTGCATCCGGTAGACATATACCGAACCAAGCGGAGTTTTGCTGCTCATGCGCAGTAGGTACGCGGTGATCCGTCTGCGCTATATGATGTTTCCCCTATGCTAGAACATTCCATAAAATATTGAGACATTCCGGACCTTATGTAATATCAAGGTACATATATCAACAGGTATACCAAGCATAACGAAAGAAAACGCCAAGGAAGTAGACGTATAAACCTGGAGCGGATTTCCGCAGATGTGACCATCGGCAGACTGACTGCCCGAGCGTAAGACTGGAAGTGATGGTGGGAGGTGAACTTGCAGCGGCAACTAGTGGCGCCTCCTCTTGACGTTGCGTGTGGCCGCCCTATCATAAGTGGTGGTTGCGCTGCGCACCGAGGCCACCACGACGGGTACCTGGTGAGGGCAAATAATGGTGCGGCTGCGCGGGTTAACCTCCGCGCGGTCGCCCCTGGATCGCAGAGGTCAAGAATACGGGATGGTCACTTCGAATAATGACGCGACGTGACTTGTTCGAAGCTGGAAAAGCCTACAGATGAGTAATGGTGGTTGTGCTGCTCAACCACCACTTACTTAATTAAATTAAAGGGCATATATTGGCCACCGAAGGCCTGAAATACCCTGAAAGAAATAAGCCCAGTGCTTGAAAATAAAGAGTCACAAGGAACAAAAATTCGCTGAATAAAGAGAATAAAGCAGAGCTGAGATATCAGAGAAAAAATTGAGGACGCTTAAGTCGCTTTAAGAGTGGAATGCGATAATAGCATTATATTTCACATTTGTCGCACCTTCGGTTGCAATTTCTGTGTGTATTTGCGTCAGTTTTTTGCAATTTATGGTCAATCAACGGCCATTTTTGGGCTGCTAGACGCAGTAGAAGGTAGCAGTTGCAACGATGCCGACATTTGCATACATCACACTTATATTATGATTTTTTATTTCGATTATCTTTCTATAGTTGCTGTCTAGAAACTAAAGGCTGCTTACAACCCTGTGGACAAGTTATGATGACGTCAGAAGCCCACGTGACACCTCTCAACCAATGATCAGTTTAATTGGCACTTCTCACGGCGGGCAGGCTGCTCACAAACCGATAACCAAGTTGCCACCTGCCACGGTGGGCAGGTTGTGATGATGTCACAAGATCACCGGACCTTTCTCGGCCAATCAGGGAATTTCGTCTCGGACATCGGCGGGGTTTAGGTGTGACGAAAACTATAACGCTATCGCATTTTAAAAATCTGGGCATGAAGAGAGGCCTTATTTATGATTCATTTGAGCTTATCTGGAATGAAATCTTGAGCTATTCGCCAAAAAAAACAATAAAAAAACTCACGGATGGCTGTTAACCCTTGCACGAGGCGAAAACGTTATATTCGGAGCCCGTACAACATGATTATGCAGATAAAATTTTCATTGGTCGGCAGGTGAATGCGGGAACCTTTATTTATAACTCAATAAAGTTGATATAAGGGACACGACAAAGGCGTTGCATGTATTCGAGTGAGGAAGTTTCTGAACGACCCTTACCAGTTTTACGTTGCAGTTAGAATGCATCCTGCCTCCGCCATTCAAGAGGCCGAAATACACTTTTAGGAGGACGTTTCTGATTCGCGGAATGTCGGTGGATTTGTCCAGTTAATGATTACGCTAACATATCTTGAACAGGTACAGCAGACAAGGGAATGAAAAGAGGTGCTCGTTGTGGCGTACATGAAGGAAGCCAGCAGTCACCGGAACTTTGAAGCATAGGGGATGTTTGTTTGTATTTTTCCCCATTTGTGGTGTTTATTAATTGGAGATTAAGAGTAAATATTTCATCGCTTAAAGGTAATTGATAAATCAGAAGAAAAACAACCAAATGCCGCCGGTGGGATCCGAACCCACTACCTCCGAATTTCGCGTCCGGTGCTCTACCAACTGAGCTACGGCGACGGCTGTACAATCTTCTGCTTTCGGGGCATTTATGGGTAGTGTAACCGAACATTGAAAGTGTTCACCAGCGCCAACCTCGTCCATAGCGGCTGACGTAGTACATCCCATACTACCGCGAGTGCCACGTAGGAACGCGACCGAATGGCGATGTACAGGTATACAGCCTTGCGTCAAAAGTCTTCAAGCCACAGGAGTTGCTTCATAGCCGTGTAGTGAGGCACTTACGGCACCCCATGGATGGAGCTTCAATGTCCATTTTTGTGATGAGAACCCTCGTTTTCACTTTCAAGAATCTGTTTGGTCTTTAGGGGTGCCGTGAGAGCGTCGCTGTAGACCTCAAAATGGAAACCATGTGGCCTGAAGATTTTTTACTTGGACTACTCATGACAGTAATGATGACAGTCTACTGCTGGCCTATTCCATTTGGATAATTTATTCGGTCGGTTTTACCACTTTCACTTTGGCCCCAAAATGGCGTCACTGGCCATCGGCAAAACACGGTTAAAGAACAGAGCACGCATTCTAGGGCTTGACAAGTGCGTTGAGTGTAATCACCGGGTTTGTGTTGACATGTGCCGCTTCATAAAACGCACGAGCTACGGCTACACATTAATCATTAAAAATTTACGGTCTAGCCATTAGTCGGGCGTGCTCGGTTGAGGGGAACCCGGCTCAATAATTGGGAAAATATATGAGATCTATACACGAGAAAACAATTACCCAGAACTGCAGACGAAGCTTCCCTCGATCTTAATTTTTAAAGCAAGCCGTCTATGAGTCCGGCTTTCTATTTGTTGTGAACTATCGTTCACATTGGTGAAACTAAACTGCACATGGCAAAGCGCAGTAATTTTTCATGGTTAAGTGATTCTCACTACAGGTCTCCGCTATCGCAGTTACTCCGAACTCCTATGTCCTATCATGCGTAGGGCTCGTGATGTTGAAAAACATTGGCGTATTCTCTAACTACTGTGCATTTCCGGATTGGGATAACTGGCGGCAAAGCCAAACAACTAAGTGGTACATAGCTGATGCGGAACACCTCGGTGCAGTGAGATATTCCGCATCACCGATATACCGCAACACTGCGGCGAGAGCCCAGGAAAAGTGCCTTACTCTGCAATGTTTCTTTTTCGCCTCCGCATCGCCGCTACGGTTCTCGGATGGTAGCCGGTTATACCCGCCGAATGCGGTAAGCGTCTCACACTTCCTCACACTACCGCAGGCTCCCCCTGACGGCGCGCATAGGAGTGACCCAAATATTCATTCGGATACATTGGAGCTGAATCGCGTTTCATGCCTGTTACGCTCGTGAAGCATGAGTCGCAGGAGCCCGGGAATGGCTGTGATGGCGATGCGGCTGTTCTTTACTACGCCTCTTGTTTAGACGAAATTCGGAGCTCCAGTTTGTGCGCGTGCGTGTGTGCGCGCATGGCGCGGATATATGCGGCAACGCATTTTCGAGCCTCGCCCGATGGAGTGCAGAATACAAGCCGTGGCGAGAAAAGGGTGCGGCGATGCGCTGCTGTTCCTCTTTGGAGGAGCGACCGATAGCGGGCAGCACGAGAATAAAGAGCGTGCAAACGGTGACCGCCGGCCAGCGGTGCCGTGGCGAGCGCCTCTCTTCTGCGGCCGCGGCTCGCCGGAGTGCATCTCGTGCGAGCACGGACGATGAAGCGCGGTGGTGGTGGGGGAGGCGACGCGCGAGGGCGGACGGTGGCGCCCCCCAGCGGCGACTCCGATGGCGCGGCGGCGCTCTCCCTTCTGGAGCAGCCATGTCGGCGGCGGCGAGCAAGAACTATTAGGCGGGGTGTGGTGTGGCCCCGGCGGAGTGCCCTGCAATTACGAACCTTCCTAATCCGGGCTGGGTGTCTGCGAAACCATTTGAACGAGCGGCGCCTCCCCCCCTCTCTTTCCTTGCACTCCCCGCACAAACACACGCACACACACCAACCACCACTACCACCACCACCGCTGCGCGTTGCTGCTGAAGCTTCATGCACACGCGGCCTGCTCGTGTGGATCGTCGTGTTTGGCGTGCGAGCCATTTCCTCGGTGCTATTACTTTTTCATTTTATCATCGAGTGTGCTTTGAGTGTGTGAGGGCATACGTATGCTACGCACAAATGTAATGTCCTCGTGTACATGCATCACACGTGCGAAATGCACCGGTCGGTGAAATGACTGCAGTATGCCATGGCAGAAGAAAGAAGTTTGTGAGAGGACGTCCAGTCACCATTAATCACTATTAATCGCTTGCTTGTTTGTGTGGCGCTTCAGTATATTCGTAAATACGAACGACGACTTTCAGCGTCTTGGCTCGAACAATCAAGTTCCAGTCGAACATCTGGGGTGATAAATGTGCTTCGCACGGACTTGTCGAAGTGGTTTCGAGTGTAGACAGCGGCATAAGATGCACATGATAGAGCTCAACAGGCCGAACCATTCCAGATACGTTGAGAGTGCGGCTGAATAACCAAAAGTGTTCATATTCCATTGGAGTCAGACTTCTTTTCAGCAGTGTTCAGAAGACTGAGCAGGAAGTCCCCGTTATATGAATAGTTAAGGCAAGCAAGTGCCTTGCCTGGTTTTTATGACTGTAATGCAGAACTTTTGTGAAGGAAAAAACAACAACCTCACAACAAATTTTAGCCTACCAGTCGGCGTGCTGCACTGCTAGAAGGGAATGCTCGCAGTGAAAACAACTTTCAAGGAAACAGTATTGTTAAATATGTACTCGGACTCCTCGTTTTTGGTGTGTGTTATCAGGTGTTCGCAGAAAGTAAGACCACATAATGCTCTCTCTTCATCCTCCTCCTTCCGGTGTTTGACCACTCGCCTAATCTGAGTGGTCATAAAATTTTGTGCAGTGAAAACTCTCACTTAGTTGAGTTCACGTGCATATCCACATTATGGTCCACATAATTAATATTATAGAATATTATTCTGCAATAACTTTCCATATGTGGACGCATACCTAAAGCGTTGACTTCGATTATACTCCTGAGGATTCTTGAGCTTCATTTATTTTCTTCCTATTATCATGAAACCTCCAACAAAGCTAATACCTCTGTGTCCTCCAGGACGCACCAGGACTATACATTAGGCAGTAGAGTGATCATCCCTCAGACATGTCGTGTAGTGTGGCAAGTCACACCTTTCCATCCCATCTCACCGAATCCATGACTGAAGCAAATGCAGCGAACTCATGGTGCATATTCATTAATGAAATCGAACTATATAAAGATAGTCGAAATCACAAAGGCTGCATTCCTCTTAAATATACCGCCAGTGTTAATCACTTCTCTCCATGAGAGCAACAATTCATTGCCCATAATTGACACTAAACGAGGTCTAGAAGTAACTCCATCATGTTTCAAACGCCGGATAAGTGACAGAAAACGGAATGTGAAGTCGACTTTTCTTGTAGTCTTCTGGCCTGTCGTCTGGCTTTTCTTGCGAAGGAAGCATTACATCGAAATGCCACCGCGTACAAAACCGCCGCAGTGGCTCAGTGGTTATGGCGCTCAGCTACTGACCGGAAAGAGGCGGGTTCGATCCCGGCCGCGGTGGTCGAATTTCGATGGAGGCAAAATTCTAGAAGCCCGTGTACTGTGAGATGTCAGCGCACGTTAAGGAATCCCAGGTGGTCGAAATTTCCGGAGACCCTTACTACGGCGTCCCTCATGGCCTGAGTCGCTTTGGGGCGTTAAACCCCCATAAACCCATAAAACGCTACCACGTACAAGCTTTTCTCGACTTATAGTAAAAGCTAAAGGAATACCCATCATTATTTACGTTCTTTTACAGCTCAAATACTAACTAACAAAAAAGCAGTGACGGACAGAATCGTCACTCCAGCTATTAACATGGCATCCCAGTTGTTAACATGGCACCTGCCCTCCTACATATACGGCTTAGTTTCGCATTTTCTCATTTCAGGCTTCCTGAATGCTTTAGTGCTTCTGTAATCTTCTACCTGTTTTACTTACAAATGCCGTTCACACTCCGTTTACTCATTAATTCCTACAGTTCTGCTGATTCTTCCCTGTCCTTGGCTCAAGACTTTCATTTTCTTCATGCTCTGATGTATTTCAATGAGATCCTCTGTCTTCTTCGAGATATTACTAGTACTCTGGCAAGCTATTTGACATCCTATTTACGTGCATTCATGTGGAAAGGTTTACCTGGGACGAACAGGTCCAAGTGGTTAATGAAGAAATTCTCAGCTGGTCAAAATTGGTTCCCATTGGTTACAGCTGGAACTAACTGGTACCCATTATGTTGTTCTTCAAAATGCGAACGTGAAGAAGTCGGAACCTCTAGCGACTATAACAAAAAAAGCTCTAGTGACGGCACTATATATCAGCCCGTCCTTGTTTCTAGAGAAAGGCTAGAAGCACGAGCAGAGTTATACTCGAACAGGGGGTATAGCATCTAATTAAACCAGGATTAAAGGCTGTTGTGATATTGATCTGCAAATCCTGAAGAATCGTCCACCCCCCTTCCCAATATGCCGGTCTACTTGTTCCACTCATTCTACGTACCATCGCACACACCACATTCACTTAGAAACGATATTTTCGTCATGCGTCTCTTAAGGCGTAGCGGTGACGGCACCGTGTTATTGGTGCGTTAGCTACTCAGCCGCTTATGGTGCACAAAAATAAAATAAAACTAAGCTGATTTCAGTGTTCTAAAGGTGGTTAGAAAGATTGCATACTGGAAGAGATTAGTAGTTTGCAGTTGTATTGAGTTCAACTCAAAAATTCAAAAAATCTCGCAAAAAATAATTAAAATAAGATTAGAAGCAATAAATATGAAGTTTTAGAAAATTTAAGAACTTTCTCACTAAATTATGAATAGAGCAATTTAAATAAACTTGGCGTCTTGACGGTCATTCTTGCTATGCTTTACAAGGCGCACAGGTTTAACAAATATTACTTCGCCACTTCAGATACAGAAGAGGAAATTCTTGGGGCAACACATCAGCGAGTAATGTACTCGTCCCGAGAAAAAATGCCTACCGTGTCTAACCCGCGGTTTTCCGGCTTTTAAAGCAATTAGAGAACAACGCTCGGCACGAATGCGATTCCGCTGCAGACCGCGCGGATCTTGTTACTCATCGGTGGCGCCGGTACGGTTCGGGGAAACGCGCGCGCACGTCACCAGAGTCGGAGCTAAGAAACGGCGCACTTCGCCGCATGCATCGCGTGCATTGCCATAAAGAGCCGTGAGCTGGATCTCGACAGGACGCATGCCTGCCGTGACCAGGACCCGACGAGAACGTGCGAAGGGATAAAAGAGAGATAAAAGAAAGGAGGTATAAAAAGAAAGAGAGGAGGGCACGAGACAGCGATGGAAGGGCGCGTTCACAGGCAGCTCCTCTCGAGAGAAAACGCATCAACAAAAGTAACCGAGCCAAAAAAAAAAGGAGCGGTGCGGCCGAAAGGCGAAGCGCGGACAGCCGAAAGCGATCCGAGGCAGCAGCGGCTCGGAGGGGACGACAGATCGCAAGACAAAGCCGAAGACACGCACGCTGGAAAGAAAGCCGCCAAAAGAGACAAAAGCCGCGAGCAAGGCAGGAGGAAACAGCGGCCGCTGCTGATGCTCGGGCGGCTTTGGTATATGCCCCTCCTCCTCCCCCCCTGCTTCCTTTCTTCCTCCCCCCTGCTGCCAGAGGAGAGGCCCCCCCGACGCTCTCCGTAATGACACTTAATGACCTAATGAGGCTCCCCCCTCCCCTGCTTGGGACGCGGCTCCGCCTGTCATTGCGAAAAACCTGATCGGCTGCCTGCGCGTTCTAGCCCTTGGCAGCAGCAGCAGAAGCGACGGCGGCAGCAGCTCTTGCTCCCGCCAAGCGCCATACCGCTAGGGCTCGCCTGCCGCTTTGTGGGGAAAAGGCGAGAGCGGCGGCGCTTGGAAGCGGCGGCGGCGTCGTCGTCGTGGACGATGCTCGTTCTTCGCCTCTGGCGTCCCAGTAGACGGCGACAGCCGCTGCAAGGCGCGCGCGGCGTTCCTTTAAGCGGAGGACGTTGCACGTAATCGGGTCTGTCAGAGGGAGGGGTCTTCCCTCCCTGGCCCGTGCTGCAGTCCTCGGCAGACTCTCTTCCTTTTCACGCCGATTTCGGCGGGAGTGACTCACGAGATGGGCCGATTCTCCCCCTCCCCTCCTTTGTTTTTGAGGCTCGCGCTCGGTTTCTCTTTTTGTGCGCGCGATCTGCTGGCGGGGTTGCCAACAGCCTCGGCGCCGGGACTTGTGCTACGTCCGAGGTGCAGCCAGGCGCCAGTCCTGCTGGACGACGCTTTGTTTGGTGCTTGACTGGCGGCTGCCGCCGACGCCGGCCAGTCGTTCCGTCTGCCCCCTCGCGATTGGCGGCCCGGAAGGACTGCCGGAGGAATGGGGCTGGCGCCAATGACTCTTTGCGGAATCTGCATGCGCCCACAGGGCATTCCTGAAGCCGTCACGCATGTCGTTTGCCGCCTCTCGGAGTGCCAGTGGATGGCCGACCTTCGGGGAAAGGCGAACTGCGCCCGATTTCCAACTCCAAGATGCCCTTGGGACCTCTGGCTTCGCAGACGACCTGTCTTGGCTCCACGAGGGTTGTCTGCGTCCGCGTTAGCGCATTCCATGTAGTGCACAGAAAGGCCGAGGTCTTTGTTCTGTTCCTCTAGCTTCCAAGTAGAACTTCTTCACTTATTAGGAGCTGCGGCTGCAAAAGAAAAAGTACGGAAGCAGCTGGCGCTACAGTTACATGAAATGGTGATAGCGCCACTCATGCTTAGAGTCCGGTGGAAAGATACACGTTTTATCTACATACTGTTCTCTGCAAAACTGCCTCATTACTATAGATCTGTTTAAGCGGTGCTTTCTATTCAAGCCTTTTTTGAATGAATTTCTCTCACGCACGAACGTAGCAAAAGAAGCAAGGCCAAAGAACAGCTGAAAACAGTAGAATTATAGAAAAAAAAAATCAGTACTCTTGCGGATTCTTCGCACCACTTCGCATTCACCGCACATAAATTTCTTACCAGCACGGTCAGAAGGCAGGTCAGCAAAGTAGGATCGCCACTCCGTAGGTATGTGCTGCCTCGTGAAAGAAGCCTTATCCAGTGCTTTCAGGCAAAAGTTTTCAAGGGGATGTTCTGCCAAAGGGATGTTCTGCCGCTGCCGTTGTGCTGCCACCGCTGCCCACGTCGTGTGAGAACGTCATCAAACGCGGTCGCAGATCCAAACAAGAAAGCTCGCAGTGAGATTCGCCTGGCCACGTAAAGTTACTGGATTCATCTCGCCCACACTCTAAACACAAATACACCCATATGAGAATAAAAAGGGAGTAATCTGTAAGAGGACAATTTTACACCCTTTTTACTCCTTTTGTTTAGATTGCACCGGTGGTGCGTCTGTCTTCATGCCATGGGCCAAGCTCGCTGAGCTCGTACGGCTGTCCGGGCATTGAGGTTTGTCCCTTTGCATACGCAGAAATTCTGGACAAAAGCATTTTTGAACGGGGAACCATTTATGAACGCAATTTTCATATAATGTAAGATATCAGTATAACAATCAACATATCTGCCGATCACCCGACGACAGTCTTTAATTTTTTTTTTTCTATAACGTTTTTGCTATCGTCAAAAGCGTTCCCTATCGGTTTTCTATGGCAGTCTTAACTGCTCGATACCAACGATGAAAACACTAAAAAGAAAGGTTTTGCTACATGTTAGAATAATGGACCATTACATTCAATATTACCGTGAAAGCATCTTACAATTTTCTCATTTTTAAAATGTTTGTCCGAAATTGCTGGACATGAGGCCCATAAACGCGCTAACCGTGAAGCTGTAATTTCTTTGTGCAATTATTGATCTTGAATGTCTTCTGGCATAACATAGGAAATTAAAATAGCAGAAAATTAAATCCCTGATTGCAAAATTCAGCGCCCATGCATGAGTGGGTTCATCTGTTCTTAATGAAACTTTCACCACAGCAGAGATCAAATATACCCCAAGGAACAGGAAACTATGACTTTGGTATGAAAGCATGTGAAGCTTTTTTTTTCACAGGGCCAAACACAAGTAAACGCCCTTCCCTTGAACGCTATCTGGGAATTCTTGAAGTGTGCGCCCCTTTCGATGAACCAGCGAGAGGGCACGTTTTGTATGTTGTCCAGAACTAGCCAGGAAGGTTTGTTTCTCAAAAATGAATTGGCTGGGCAGGGATTCATACATTATTGCCTTAAGGTCCAAATAATACTTTTTTTGTGTGCGCCTAATGTTTGTGTAGGCAGGGCCGAAAAGATCTATGGCAGTCGAAGGCGAACACATCAACTTCTGTCCAGACCACATTGACTACGGTGGAGCCGTACGATTGCACAGGTGCTAGCAGCAAGAATGCACTTAGGGGATCTGCAGCTTTGTATATTCCCTAAGTACCTTAGAACCTTCTCTGACTTCGAGGTAGTTCGTTTGTTCAATGGTCAATTTGCTCAGGGAAAACTTACGCGTTACTATATATCTTTGCACGCGTTCCGCTGATATTTCCGCTGCCAAGAAAATAAAAATAAGGGAAGGAATAGCTGAAGAGAAGGTGCTCCAACTGATTGAGCGCCCGGCAACATTTCTGCGAGGTGTGTCAACTTAATTGCTGTAACTGTGCGTTTGCGATTACTTCACACGGCGCTATACCGAAGCTTTCATAAAAAAACAATTGTGTGGTGCCGAGGTTGTTCCTGCAATTTAGGGACATAGCTTCCGTTATAATATGCTGGACGAGAGTTCGAATTCGAACAGTCGTGCTTCGTTACGACCGCGCCTTCCGTAAAGAACCTCGACAAGTTTAACTGCTGACGAGTCCATGGTAAGGGTCCATATAATGGTGCAGAGAAAGGTGCTGAAGCATATCAAACTTCACCGCAGTGGTGACTGACTGGGGTGCGCATGAATAAGAAAAAAACATCGCTGATGGAAACATCGCTATGGGATGGGCTCCCTGAATCACACACTCATCTGGCGCAAGCGGGCGACTGGTCGAGGCTGCACGGGCTTTTAGAAAGAAAACATGTTCTTCTTCATACCATTCGTTGCAGTTACAACTATCCAACGCTATAGTCGACATACCAGAGTACTTGATCCAAGGCAGACCTACGACCATACAGTGAGGCGATGGCGGTCTCAGTAAAAGACGGAGACAAGTTTCTAGAAGGCTAACCGTGTGATCTTGCAGAGTTGCAGCCGCGTACTAATCGGTAAGTGCAATAGCTGCGAGCAAATATCTTTCAATGTCGCTTTAAGGTGGAACATTCAGTCTGGCGTGACAAGTGAGCTCGTTAAGCTCGCTGGCCTCTGCGTTCATTGAGGTGACGGATCGGAATTAAGTCAAAACCCAAAAGTTAACAGAACAATACATATAAGCCTTCAGTTTGAGACACTACGCGCGACCAGGCGGCAGCAACATGCATAGACATCGCTGTGGAATCAGATACCATGCTGAAAGCGTCGAAGCTCTGACGTAACAGGCGTATAGGAAAGCGCTTTGCTGCACGAGCATATAGGATAGAGAGGACCGAGTACAAACGCACACAAATATTCCAGGGCGCGTTTCAGCTGTAGTACGGCCGCCGTCGGTGCAGCATGGGAGAGGAAGGGAGGAGGACGCGCTTCGCAGGCTCGCGCGAAACCTCCGCTCCCGAGAAAACGCACTGGCAGCCTGTCATTAGCAGCGCTCGTGGAAGCGCCTCGGCCTCCCTTTTCCTGCATTTTTTGTTTCCTGTTTTGTTTTGTAGCTTCCCGCGTCGCAGCGCTGCATGCGTTACTCGCCGGCGGCTGATGCGGCTGCTTCAGCGCTTCTCCCCAGGCCGGGTGGTCGGGGTTGGCGCACACGGCGCCGAAACGCTCGCCCCGTACGAACGTCGCGGGGGCGGACTTGCTTGCCACCCCCTCAACCCCCTCAACCCCCTCCCCCGCTCCTCTTTGGCGCGGCTTATTCGGAACGAACGAGGGAGGCGCGCAGAGCTTTCTTCCTATATGCGAACACCCGCCGTTCCCGAGAAGCAGAGACGCGCCTGGAGATGCAAGGAGAACAAGGACGCCTCCGGGAAATACTCGGAAAAAAAGGGGAGGAAAGAAAAAAGGAAAAAAAGGAAGGAGGTAAACTCGGAGAAGAGAGGCGAAGGGTACTGCATCACCAGCAGGTTGATGATGATGTATAAAGTGCAGCTCACGCCACCTGGTTCTGCATTTCGCGTGAAGGAAGTTTTCTGAGATTCCGGAAGAAATTAAAGTGCCGTTGAACGTCTCTTTGATATAAGTGGATATACGAATATATTTACCTGAGTGTTTACATCCTCCACAACGAAAATAGGAACACTGGCGCTTTGAAGTCTGACGTTCGAACTGTACCGAGTCGTCGCTGTGGACGGAAGCAAGTTGCTTTCCGCATCACTGCCGCGTCGAGCAGTGAAGCGCCCTCGACGGAGTGGAAAGTCGGCGCCGTGTAAACTCAACTTGCTATGCTGTCGACGGTATACATACTGCACCAGTAATTGTGCCATGTACTGGTATGAACGGTCGTGGACAAAAGTTTTCGGGGCGTATAATTGTGGGGAAAAATTTATTTTCTGCGTTACTTCGCTAGTCAGTCTCCTGCTCGGGAGGATGGAGCACGCATGTCCCCTTGTCCTTCAAAGCTTCTTATTGACCTGTTCTGCACGGCCGCGTAGAAATATTTTTTTTCCAGCAAATCCGCATCCCGCAAACCTTTGTCTTTGACTGAACCTTAAGATCAGTACCTCAAGATATCTTCTCCAAAGAATGTGGCTGCGAGATGATGACACAGCATTGAGGACTCCCTCACCAGCTCAGCGCTCTACGACTGACATATGACGTCGCACAAGGCGAATGTGCGCGCTTTCTACATGCTTTGCATTCCGCGCTTTTTACGTTACGCATTTGTTACACTATACATTCATTTATTATGTTCCTCCTGCCCTGAACTCGCTCAATGCGCGATCCGGAAACACCCCCTGAAAGCGTTATATTACAGACAGAGGTTAATGGATTGGCCACAACAGACGAATACAGAACACGGGAGGCAGTGTTACTAAAAATGTGCAAATGCAAAAAGGAAGTGTCAGTGCCTCTAGCCGGCTTTTCTTCATCACTAGCGGGGCATGCGCCCTCATCCTGAACTCCATCCGGGATACAGCCGGCTCCTTTGCTTTCACCGTTGATTTCATTTATAGGTACACTAAAACATAAAAAATCGGCAGTTAAACGCGCTCAGGAGCATGTTTATGCATTCTGCGAATTTGAAAATTAGGCTTCAAAAGTTTTGATGCATGAATATTTATTACTTAATTGCAGTTAGTGACTAAATGCCTCTATCGGATTGCGCGCTTAGCCGGGATATTGAGATGAAACATTTACTTCCTTGCTTCATGCTTAGGCTGCCTAACATTGTTTCATAATTGGCAGAACGTCCTGAACACACCCGAGAGAAAAGTTATATTCGAAAACGGCCACTAAACCCGCCGCGGTGGCTCAGTGGTTAGGGCGCTCGACTACTGATCCAAAGTTCCCGGGTTCGAACCCGACCGCGGCGGCTGCGTTTTTATGGAGGAAAAACGCTAAGACGCCCGTGTGCTGTGGGATGTCAGTGCACGTTAATGATCCCCAGGTGGTCGAAATTATTCCGGAGCCCTCCACTGCAGCACCTCTTTCTTCCTTTCTTCTTTCACTCCCTCCCTTATCCCTTCCCTTACGGCGCGGTTCAGGTGTCCGCCGATATGTGAAACAGATACTGCGCCATTTCCTTTCCCCAAAAACCAATTATTATTATTATTAAAACGGCCACGTTACTCCACAGTCACACCTTCGTCATACTCGTTTTTCAGGTGCGCACTTCATGTATTCAGAACACACTAAATACAGCATACGGTTTCAGCATACAAGTACGGCTCTTCCACGTGTCGGTTGTGTTACGGTAAGTGCACAAACTTCCCTCATTCGGCGGGGCAATTTCACGCCTTGCGTAATAACCACTTACACCGTCCAACTTAAATTGAAGGTTACGCACCTACCCCGCGAAGAACTCACCTGCTTCACACGTCGAGCCAAGTTAAACGCTCGGCTAAACTTCCGAAGACGGTCAACTTTGCGGCAGTCACGCTGCAGTGGCTCCAGTGCAGAAAAGTCGCGATCCAGTTATGAGCGGCCAAGTCCCTTGTTCTCCACACCAGCCGGCCGAATAAGACGCCGGCAGAAATGCCCCACATCTCCGCTACAGCACGACACAGAGCATGGTTCCCTGGCGAGTCCGTCGAATTAAACGCCGAGTCCGCTCAGAGCGAACCGATGTAACGGAGACGGCCCACTGCTGCTTCGGTGCTCAGCGGGGTGACCGGGAGCCCCTGCGAAGGCGTCCCCGCGCAGTATAATCACAATAATTACGCTATAGCAGGGATTATATTAGACGCGTCCACACACACTGACACACGTGCCTCGAGAAAGGCTTTGGCGAGGCGTGGAATAGGCCCCGGGCGATTGCACCGCGACCCTCCTCCCTTCGGCGGCGGCCAAGACGTTTTGCGGCCCGGCAGAGGCGGTGAGGCCACTGTGGTGTATACATTCGGTGTGGCGGTGGCCGGCTTGGCAATCACTATCATTACCCATTAGGGCTCTTCCTAGTGAAGGAAACCCGGGCGCGTGCGCCGGCGCTTGAAAACATGCCGAGCTGCCTCGTTACACGCGCTCTGTGATCCTACGGATTGTTCCGTGTAACAGTGCTTGTTAAACGAGCTGATATTGAAAAAAAAACACACCCATTACTCTTTCTTCTCAGTAGGTGAATATTGTTCACGTTGTAATTTGATGAGCTCATCAGGGATTGTTTCCACAGTTGATGAGTCAAAGCACTGTATACATGAGAGAATAGCCGTGATCTTGTGGCCAATATCATGGAGCCTATACTTGATTCTAGTGCCTATTATCCTGTGGCGGCATTGAAGCCTATTTCCACTGTTCTGCAATAGACGTGGCAGGCTTTTCTTTGAATATTGCTAGCGTGCTGAACACTGCGGGGGCACAGGTACACAATAGTGCGAACAGAACAGAACCCGAGAGCGCCGTGCTATAAGCGATCACTGTGAAGCTTGACGTTTTGTTGGCGATACATATAGCGAGTTGTATCGGGAGGGAGGCGACGAAAGCAAATTTCCTTTGAAACCACCTTGTATCATTTCATTTGGGCCTGGTCGTGTCTGCATCGGATATTTACCCGAAAACCAGTTGGTGCCCCCACACATGCGTATCTGATTTGGCTTTTCATGGTTACACCAGTGCTCTCATGCACCTGAAGGCGGCAATTAACCCACTGCCATCCACTATTCGCATGGGGCCGAGGAAACGATCTATACCGAGCCAAACCACGGTGTGAAGTGAGCGTGATCGAGCCATTTGTGCACGGCGTTATTAATACACTCGAAAAAAAAAATGAAGCTGTCACGGCTTTCAGTCTTTCCTACCTACCGTCTTGCATCGTTCTTCATCGTTCGGCGTGCTCGCGTAGTTCCCACCGCGGGTTCCGCGCGTGGAACGGCGAATCGCATAAAGCGAATGCAGCTAGCCAGCCGCGGATATATGAACACGCACGACACATATACGCAGTTTACATACACACAGCGCGATGCGGGTGTGTGGGGGCGTGCGCTCGCATCCGTGGCGCGCGCGCGCGCATAGTGCACAATAGATGCCTTCATGCAGTATGTATGTGTGTATATGCATACTAAGGGAGCGAGGCCAACACCCTCTAAATACTTTCTTCAGGCCTCTCCAGGCCCTCCTTTCCACACGCGCTACGTCACGCCAAGTGTCCGGTCAGGCTGCTCACCAAGCGCGGCTCCGCTCCGCTCGGTTGTCTCCCTCGATGTGCTCGCGCTTGCCCGGGCAAGCACAGACACGAACGCAGTCTTGCAGTGAGCGTCTAGCTGCTGCTTGAGTCTTTCAGCCTGGCGTTGGGTGCATTTCCGTTCGCTCCTCGCACGGCTGTGTCTGTTTCGTGTGGCCGTTTCTTGTGTGGCGTGCGTACCTGTGCTAGCGCACGAATGGGAAACTGATTGCCTGCCGTGTAGCGAGTGCAACTTCGTGAAACATGGGCCGGTGCTGTGTTCCCGGGTGCCGCGGGAACTACCAGAATGGTCCCAAAGTACGTGTTTATTGCTTCCCAAGAGACGAAGTACGAAGAAAAGCCTGGTTGCGAGCCATTCCACGGAAGGATTTCACACCTACAGAGCATTCGAGGGTAAGACTCTGAAATATTGCTTAATAGGCGCTGGTAATTATCTTAGTTGTGAGCTGTCGCTCCCGGAAAGGCATGCTGTCTTTGTAGGCAATGATATCACTTCTTACACTTATGTATGAATTGTCCAGGAAGCATTTAGTTCTGTGGATGTGCATAAGGCTTGTGTAAAAGCTGTGTAAATATGTAAAAGCTGTTCACTATTCAGACTCTTTTTACTTAGTGTTTTAGGCAATGGAGAGTCATGGCGAATGGCCTTGCTTCATTTTCTCGTGCAGGTGTGTGAACTGCACTTCCACGCAGGCGACTTCATTACGACGTTGTCACACCAAGATGAACTGACAGGGAAAATAATAGAGGTGAAGCGTGACAGGCTACAGTTGAAGATTGATGCTGCGCCTTCTGTTTTTCCAAACTGCCCAAAATACTTGTCCTCAACGCCTGGACGGAGTGAATCGCCAGAGACGAAAAAAGCAAGAAGGGAAAACGCTGCTTTGCAGGAGGCTATGAGGAAGTCACTTCAGTCTAATGAGCTTGAACAGAAAAGAAACAAAGTTTCATCTTACGAGGAGTTCAAATCTAAGTTGCCTGGAATCTGCAACACGAAATTCTGGACCGTTTCTGTCGATGAGCAGTGCGTTAGGTTCCTTCTCATCGAGAATGATCCTTCACCTAATGTGAAATGCGCCTTGGTAGTTCTCCCTGATCTGTCACTTTCTGTTTTCTTGAATGGAGTGAAGCTTCTGTCGCTTCCTTCAGGCAGGATTCTGCCAGCTCAAGTATGCGACACCTCCAGCCTGTCCTTGCTGCTAGAAGAACTCGAGATAGGCTTGCATAATATACCTGAGGTGACGAAAGAGTCGAAACATACTAAAGTATTGCAGTTTGTCGGTTCACTGCTTGCAGACCTCATTGAGGACAGTGATACGACGAAAGAACAGTCTTCTTTGCTGAAATTTCTGGTTGAGCAGATAGAGCTTCTCCTCGCGAAACAGCATGTGTATAGCGCAGAGCTGCTGGTATTCGCCAGTATTTTGAATTCAATTTCTCCTCACGCATATCACTTCACAAGAGCTGCATCAAGAATCATTCTGCCCCATCCTTCCACACTGCGCCGTGTTTGCTCAAATTACAAAGCTGACCCTCTTGTGGAGCAAAATCAACCGCACTGTCTCTCCTACATCCGAGAACGAGTCAAATCAATGAAAGACCACGAGAAGACAGTGACCCTGATGATCGATGAGATCCACATAAAACCATACTTCGACTACAAAGGGGGCACAATAGTAGGATCGTCGGTTCATTCAACGGAACCAGCAACAACAGCCCATGTGTTCATGGTACAATCACTCCTTTCTGCAAACAAGGACGTCATTCACATATTACCTGTGAGCAAACTGAGCGCAGAAATTTTGCACGAGCATGCTAAGAACATAATCATTAATGTTGAGAAAATGGGGCTCAAAATTATCGCTGTGATAACGGACAACAATGCTCTGAACCGCAAGATGATGTCGTTATTTGCTACAAGTCCTCAGGTGAGCATTGTCTATCCCCATCCAGCCGATAACGCTCGCCCTCTTTTCTACGTGGTCGATCCTGTGCATCTCTTGAAGTGCATTAGGAACAATTGGATTAACCAGAAAAACCCTGGAACATGCCTCTATTTCCCTGAAATGGACTTGAGTGGAGCAATGCCCGAAGGGCCTCCTCGTATGAAAGCTGCTTCTTTCGCAGCTGTGCGGCAGCTTTATTCTTCAGAGAAGACGTCGCTTGTGAAGGCTGCTTACAGACTGAACGCAAAAGCCGTGAATCCAACCTCAATGGAGCGGCAAAATGTAAAGCTCGCTCTCGACGTCATTAATCAGTTTGTTTCAAATGCCCTCAGGACACATGGTTCCGCGTTCAAGATTCCTCAAGCTGAGTCGACTGCTCTTTTCATTGACGTTATCCTCACATGGTGGCAAATAGTCAATGTTAAGACCCCTTGCAAAGGCCAGAGGCTAAGGGACAGCATGCAAGACCCTGTAAGGTCTGTTGATGACACACAGTTAGCTTTCCTGAGCGGCGTTGTGGACTGGTTGGACGCTTGGGCAAGAATAAACATCACCAGTGGCTCGCTGACGAAAGAGACTCACAGTGCTTTGCGACTGACATGCTATTCTCTGGTAGAACTCTCGCGCTACTGCTTAGAAGAACTTCACTTCAAGTACGTACTGCTGGGCAAATTTCAGACGGATGCGCTAGAAGACCGGTTCGGCCGTTACCGCCAGCTGGCAGGATCACAGTACCACATTTCCGTGCGTCAGCTCTACGAATGTGAGAAGAAGCTTCGTCTTCAAAAACTTTTGACATTTCCACGCGAGGAAACAGAGTTTGAAGACGTAAGTGAGGATCTTGTCCCATGCAACTTTTCTGTGGCTGTCAGCGACGACGATATTACACACGCCCACTCTGACATGGATGCTATTGTCTACATTGCAGGATACGCTGCTCATGCTGCTTTAAAGAAGCTTTCATGTTCTGCTTGCTTCAGCACATTGGTGATTGAAAATCGAGAGATCGAAGCGGAAAATACTGCCATGATAGCTAACCTGTCGAGAGGAGGGCTGAAGTTTCCCCAGCCATGCACAGTTCACATGGTACTGATGACTAAACTAGTTGCAGAGAAGTTGTCTTTTGGAGCAACCGCGGAAGATTTTCTCTCCTGTAGAAATCAACGTGGTGTCGTGATTTCACAGACGATTTCCCTCCTGGACGAACACGACATTGAGACATGTGAAAATGGCCACACTGCACAAACTCTCCTGCGCTTGGTAGTACGCGTTGCAACCAACGTTGTTCTAAACAACTTTTGCAAACTAAGAAATGATGCCATACAAGACAATGCGCAGCAGAAGGCCGCAGCCCGGAAAGCAGCAACGCTTAAGAAGAAGTAAGTTTTATTCCCAAGCAATAAAAATGCTTTGCGCACACTTCATTGCTGGTGTCTCGTCGTTTTTTATTGTAAGGGTCAGATTAGCTGTACAAATACTCAACAGCGCAACATTATTGTGAGTGTCATTATTGCTGTGTGTGAAAGCTTTAAGCAAAACACAATACAGAATAAAACTAACACAATGCGCAGTAGACGGTGTTTTTTTTTTCAATGTTCACGAACTTCTACTTTAACAACTAGATATACGCATGTGCGGTCTGTGCGGATGGATTTTACCGCACGGCAGACATCATGTACGTGATAGAACCTAATAATTAGATGATTAATTGAAATTAACTAATCAATTTTTTATTATAATGACCAATAATGCGAAATTGGCGGCCGTATGCTAAATTGTTTATTATAAAAAACTGTATTAGCAGCTCGAACTTTCTTGACAATAAGGTGTTCTGCAATAAAAAAAATATATAAAGCAGATAAAATGATAGCCTAAGGCGCGCACAAACTAGCGAATTTCTTTTCTGCAGCAACGACAAAAATGAAAATGAAGGAATCACTTATAAGGCAGCTACGTACGGCAGTACCCGAATAGTGCAGACGGGCGCGGCGCGCTGAAATCGCGGAGCGCGGGGCCTGCACGGTCCCTTGGCGTGACGTCACGCGGCCGGTGGAGAGGCCTTAGCATTGAGAGGGTGTTGGCGAGGCAGGCTCCCTCCCTCCTTTCTCCCCCGCCGTGGTGGCGGCGTCGGCGGCATGCATGCTTTGGCGGACCCGCCTCCGGCCATAAAGCCTTCAGCACCCCCGATGCGTATCATTCCGCGAGGAGGCGCGTCGGCGGAGGGCCAGCTGCGGCCGACGATACACCGCGCCGCCACCATCGCTCGCGCCGAGCCGCTCCGCACTGGCTTCTCTTGCCTTTCGAGCCGTATTTTTCTTTCTATTGGCTTTTCGTCCATTTCTCTTATTCCCGGCCGGCCGTTCCGTCGTCGTCTGCGCAGTCCCGCGCGCGTGTTGGCGGGTGCTTCGCCGGCCGTTTGACCCGACTGACCCGCGCAGCAGCATGCTGAGGCGGCGGCGCATGGTGCGGCGCATGCGCGGAGCCCGAGCACCGCCACGCCAGCCACGCGGCCATCGCATCGTTCGATTCTCGGGAGTCTTCTTTTTCTCCCCTTCATTTTGTTTCCTAGCTTTTGCTCATGGCCTGCGCGAGCGAGCGCGCGCGCGAGCACACACACACACATACGCCGCCCGTCCAGCCAGCCCGCCAACCGTCAGGCCGTAATTACAGGCTGCGTTCTCGTGTGACCGATAACCGAAGCTTTTCCACCTCCCCTCCCCCATCGGCCCGTCTTGAAATTTTATTTATTAGCGCCCGCCTTGTTTCGGCGATGGCCAGGGAGGCATCGCGTTGCAGCCGAAATCCTCAAGACTGCAGGCAAGGCACGGCGGCGGCAGCAGCCGCAGTAAGCGCGCATGCCTCGGCCCCCATCGGCCAATTCGGCTTCATCTATGTACAAGATCGCCCGGCCCTCCTCTTCGGCGCGCACATAGCACCCCCTCCGCGTTTCTCCCGGCTGCCGGCGATGCCGCTCGGCGTCTTTCTCACACACACGTACGCACACATGAGCCAGCGCGTACGCGCTGCTGCCTCCCCCTGCGCCCCTCGAACCCACCCCTCTTTCTCGCCGTTCTTCCCCTCATCGAGAACTTCTGCCCTTTTTGTTCTTGTTCTCTTCTTCCTGCTCTGGCGGTGCGTCCTAGCACTGAGTCCGAAGATGCTGCTCCCGCACACTCTCCTCGCCGCTTGCTCGCCCGACACTCGAGCAGTGCGGAGCTCGTTCGCTTCTCCAGCGAAAAGTCGATGCCGCCGCCGCCGCCGGTAGTAGTAGTAGTTCTGCGTACAGACCGAATGACTCTTCTCCGCCGTAGTTCCAATTGATCAGTCCCACTCCCGCGCTGCAGCTTATTTCTGGCGGCGCCCGCCATTAGAGCCACTTGTCTCCCCGCTCTCTCTCCTAGCTCGTTAATCATCGCGTCCCGGCATTCGCAGCACACGCGGAGGCGCCCTGGCATTCGTCCGACAAACCTAGGTCGGACGACCTGGGACCTGATCGGAAAATAAGCCTCGAGTGTCTGCACCTGTGCCTAAGTGCGCACGGAGCCAACCCAGTTCGTGGTCTCCGTGTCGTAGAAAAACGACAGTTGACTAGGAGGAATGCCTGCTGCCGAGATTAAGGAGCGGCGGTAGTTTCGCTTTTCGCATAACGAGCCCCACTGTCTGAGTCGCAGGTACTGTGCTGTTCTATATTCGGAGGCGAATAAAATAGTACACAGACAGCCATCTGTGGATATGTGCGCTCGACGGTTATGTGATCATCAACTTCCAGACCAATCTTGGCTCGTGAGCATGTACCTGTGAGGACGGCACGTTTGTGAAAGCCGTCGCCTCGAACTCCTATGTTCAGCTGCATAGCCATAGGAAGCTGCGCCCGAGTAAAGATGATTGCTTCTTCAAGAAATGGGCTGACGTGCACACTACACATGTTTAAATAATGGTTGGTTTTACATGCTTTGTGCTTAGTATGCACGTCTTCATTTGGGTTTCTGGATTCCGCTCTAGGGAGTTTCTTTTTTTTTTTACTACGTGCTGATTAACCTTCTGTCTTTTTCAGTCGTATTATGCAAAAAATATTAACTTCGCTTAGTTTACAATGTTCGTTCGTTGGTAATGTCACGCTTTTATACAAGCTATACTCGGTGGCTGGCAATTAACAGATTTCGTGTTGCCTATTATCTCAGCAGAAAAGTGCAGACTGTAATATTGATCTACCACGGGAAGTGTAACGCCTGTGCCATGCCACGCTATATTCACACGTTTACAAGAGAAAAATGAGGAGAAAGCACGAAGTACTATCGATCAAACGAGACCACTTTGAAAGGCAGCTTTCAAACGTTGAGTGAGCAATTACAGTGTAGCAAGAGCTCGCACAACGTGCTACACCGGGCTTTAATAGCCTCCAAGACTGCTTCGTACACTGTCAAATCTGCTCAAGAGTGCGCCGTCCTCAAGAATGTGATGGAACACCGCCTTGCTTGAACACCTCAGGTGCTGTGGTTTGGAAGGCGTTGAATGAGCTGCTGATGTTCGAATTGACTGTGCGTCGGCTGAGGAGACCCCCACAAAGTTTTTGGGGAGGCTTTGCACAATTTATATCCTTTACTTTCTGCCCAAATAAATAAAAAGAACGCGAAAGTGGCGAACTTCGTGGAACTATGCGACATACGGAGGTCGTGGATTCGGACCTCACTGGCGGCATGTGGTTGTTTTTCTTCTACTTTTATTTATCGATTATCGTTCGGCCATAAACTGACTACACTACTAATTTCCCATCAACCAACGCCACAAATAAAAAAAAATCCGATATGCTTTCTTCGGTTTCGATGACTGTTGGCCTCCTGAATACATATGGTACTGCATGCTCCTGGGCACGCAGGCAAAGATGCCGTATACGGCCTGTGCGCATTCGCTTGTTTTTTATTATTATTTTAATGTTTATTTATTTTGTGACTTCGTTCCTTTTGTTTATCCTGAACGTCTATTTTCGTGTATCTTCTGCATAGATTTTTTCCCCATCTTCATAACTTTCTCTCCAGCCTATTCGGCGGCACTTGTTGCATTCCGTGTGTTACCCTGCAGTGTGTATACTTTCGTATACATTTTTTTAATTGTGAATTTTCATTCTGGCGTATGCTCCCGTCATGTATGAACTGCATATACCACCAAGCAATAACGACCCCTGGGCGCTGCAGGTAAGTAATTAATAAATGAGTGGGAAATAAAATCGGCAAAAATACGTGCGCAGTGCGTAGCTGTTGTGCCGTTCCTACTGTCCTCTCTTATTTTCTTGCATCTAATCGGCATTGGATGCAGACGCCATAATCACTTGATGTCATATTCACTTGGTGTCATATTCACTTAATGTCACTTGGTTTCACTTGGTGTCATATATGCAGAGGTCATATTCATCTGAGAGCTAAGCTAGAGATCAGTTCCCGCAGTTCCCGCCGTTAATCGGCGTGCTTCTCCCCACTTCTCCGACGCTGTGAGGAGAAGCATAAGCTTTAATCTGCGATCGCGTCACCATTTTAAAAGCTAACGCAAACTTCGCATGTTTCACTTACAAGCTATTTGAAGATTTGAAACCTTGAATATCGCAACATCCCCAACAAGTGGAGCGCCATTTGCTAATAGTCATATATGATTAATTAATCGAATGTTGTTATTTCTGACTGACCGCAACAACGTTTAGTTACTTTCAGGGAATTAAGCTTCTTCGCCCTGAGAAAGCTGCAAATATCGAATATTTGTGGAGGCAGAATACAAAAGCGTCCGTGCAGTGAGCGGAAGTTAGAGAATCCCATGTCATCAAAATTAATCTCTCTCCGAAATCTCGAACTTGAGAGAGAAAAAAAAAAACTACGGAGAATGTTTCCTACATTCGAATCAGTGCGAAAGCACAGATTTTTGCTACGTAGCAGATGACGATGAGCGGGCAGTGCTGCGGGACGGAGCGCTCGCACTAGGCGAACAGACAAGGCAACAGGCAACGGATGATTTTGCTCGTGGTTGGTACCCATCGGAACAATGCTTTCGCACTAGTAAGACAGACGTGAGCATCATCAACAGCCCCACACAGCTGAGCATTCTGAAGAGAAAAAGCAGTCATGCGACAAAACACCATGAAGAAGACATTGCAGGACCGGCGCTTGTCTTTTTCCTTGCCCGACGTCTCATGCAGCGGCGTTTTTACCTTCAGAATGTACCAACGTAGCTCAACCCTCAGTTTTACTACAGCTTAGCATCCACGCGAAATACCTTCCACTCATACGTTAACCCGCCGCGGTGGCTCAGTGGTTAGAGCGCTCGGCTACTGATCCGGAGCTCCCGGGTTAGAACACGACCGCGGCGGCCGCGTTTCGATGGAGGCGAAACGCAAAGGCGCCCGTGTGCTCTGCGATGTCAGTGCACGTTAAAGATCCCCAGGTGGTCGAAATTATTCAGGAGCCCTCCACTACGGCACCTCTCTCTTCCTTTCTTCTTTCACTCCCTCCTTTACCCTTCCCTTACAGCGTGGTTCAGGTGTCCGCTGATATGTGTGACGGGTACTGCGCCATTTCCTTTCCCCAACAACCAATTTCCAATTTCATACGTTCAAGACACATGTTGTCGCAGATGCACGCGTCGCCTCTTGCAGGTGCTCTAATATGTGCTCTACACCTTCCAGGAAGACTAAATGACTTGCGCAATTTGTCTTTATTTAAGTTAGGTTGGGGCTGCAGGAGACAGACCGCCCGGTCGACAGGTGATACATGGTCAAACGTTTACCAAATTCAGAATACAGATGGTCTGCATGCACGTTTGGGACACCATTACTCGTATGTCTGCAGTACAGGCGTCGAGGGCCTATGATATACTTCCAAAGCGTCCCCGACTTGAGTTAACGCGTCGCTGTGTGTAGCTAACGAGCGGCAAGAAAAACAGCTGCTCCGATGGCGACCGGCAGCTCGCGTATATACCCATCCATACAAACACGCTCCGTGTGTGTGTGTACTGAGCAGCAGGCCGAAAGGGGCGGAAACGGGTGGCATGCAGAAAACAATTTGCTGCGGCTGGTAAAAGCGACGACGCAAAAATAACAAAAAGCGCGAGACGCGCGGTAAAATATCGGGCGCTGGAGGGGCGTGCACGCCGCGCAGAAGACGCGCGCGCCCGAGGCGGCGTGCTTGCACGGTCGCCCTGCCGGCCCAGTGCAGTGCACGCCTCACCGTTCGCGAGCCGAGCCGAAATTTTCGAAAATTGCCTCTCCGAGCTCGTCCTTCTTGCCGCTTGTTGAACGTCGACATTCCGCAAACTCTCCCTCCGCGCGCGGTACGTCGCCGCGTACGCTTAATTGCCTGTTTTTTGTACGCTATGGCGCTGCAGCTGGATTGTTGGGTGGTTTCTCGTTTTATTTTAAACTACGGAATGCACCCGTAAGTCGGCGAACAAACTTACGGGTTATGAATAACGAAAGAAATAATGTGTTATTATTACCTTTTTTCGCATTACGCTCGTCGCCGAGCATGTATGTTTATAGGTTCAAGACACGATGAATACCGCCGCGGTTGAATAACTGAGACAGTCTGAGAGTGGTTTGCTAATCGACTGGTGCGTACAACATGAACTGGTCGGCGAGTTGGTCAGACATGGTTCTTGTAAACCAGCCCAATGGCTCGAAGCCAAACAAGGAACAAAGAGCCAGGGAAACAAGCCAAAGAAACAAGGAGCCAACAACGGCTCGAAGCCAAACAAGCTCAGCGCTGTGTTTTGTCCCTTCCTTGTTTGGCTTCGAGCCGTTGCGCTGGTTTACAAGAACCGACTGGTTCGGATCTCAAATATTATTGTACGACATCTGCACGCTTTGAAAAAAGGTGCAGAAGGTGACAAGAGGTACTCCTTATCTCTATCAGTGTGACCTATAATGGACGGGTTATCTCCGTTGGCAGCCGCTGAAACAATGAAATCGTCTTTGCTGCTTTTAAATGAAAAAATCAGCTAGGTTGGTGGGCCAAAAGCCAAGCACACTGCTGAGGATGGCTCACCTCGCAATCGTTGAGAGATCTCGCCGTGCAAAGTGCTCTACGCCTGTTTTCTTTGTTCTGTGCAGGCTGTGTTGCTGCTATTGGCCAACCTAAGCCATGCTTATTATTCATGCATTTAATGCTTCCGATGGATCCGGCTATTTGAGTGTGAATCCTCTTTTTCCTATTTACTTCACCGCGGATCTGCTGCTGGTTCAGTACCAGCAGTTTTTCGTACACCGCTTTATCAAAATTTCTCTGCAATGCTCATAGCAGTGCACTATAAAGAAAAAGTAGTCTGTGCTAATAAAAGTAACGATGCAACATTTCCATCATTTGTAGTTACCTCTGCATCAGTCAGTCAGTCAGTCAGTCAGTCAGTCAGTCAGTCAGTCAGTCAGTCAGTCAGTCAGTCAGTCAGTCAATCAATCAATCAATCAATCAATCAATCAATCAATCAATCAATCAATCAATTAATCAATCAATCAATCAATCAATCAATCTGTGTTCTGTGCACAGCACAAAATTATCTGCTATGCTACTTCGCAAACAGTTTAGTAGTGATTATGTCAGTCCCCGAAATGGCAGAAAAATAAATTTTTACTGACAAGAACAACTTCCTTGCCTCTAATGAATCTCTTGCCACAAGGCCTACTGCACGTGCACAATGACAGCTGACCTATAGCTTCGCAGCCAGCGCTTTCTTAGCGAGCTACTCGCAGGATTGTATGCGACATCGAAAGATGCGTGGGAAGCTTCTGTCCTCCGTAGTACATCGTTCCGTGACCGACATATGCCAGGCGGAGAGCTGACCAAAAAAAAGGAACAAAAGCGGGACGAAGAAGAGGGAGGGGTGCAAAGGAGGGGGGGATTAAGACGTGAGTGAAATTACGGCGCCGTCGTCACGCGGCACCTGTCGCTATGCATCTGTGGCGCGCCAGCTTAAATTTTGACGGATTGCGAAGCCGGGGAGAAAACAAAAGGGCAGCACTACACAGACCAGCTTGCCCGCAGAGTTGTGGAAGAGCACCGCGCGGTTGATGACTCTCTCTTCACCGGTGACAGTGACGAGCGCGATGTGCACGGAGCCAAGGCTGTCTGTCCATGGCACATTGTGCCGGGCGTTTCAACGAACACTTTCACAAGTTAACAAAAATAATAGGTAGTTTGAAATAGAACGAAAATCTTTTTTTAGGAACAAACTGCCAGCAGCGGCGGACGTCAGCTACAATAAAATCATCCTATAGATTACTAATCAGCTAAAATTTTTCAATTTTTTTTAGCACAGTCTGGTGGCTATAGTGCCGATGGGGAGTTCGAAATCACGGAAAAGACGGCGCCATTATCAGCTTTCTAAACGAAGAAAAAAGCTCTGCAGGCAAGGGAATCTGACGCTTAATTTCTTCTGCACAAAACCGGAACTGAGCGAATGAGGAGCGCCGGAAGCTCAGTGCAAACGCACATGAGATGTTGCAGCAACCACGGTGACAAATTCGAACTGCCTGCTCTGTTGTATCATTTCACGCCCTTTAAGCACTACTCCACGAGGTCAAACAACCTCATCGAATTTGTGTGAAGCTTGACCTTGAGGGTGGCCGGGGCTAAAACATATATAAATATTGCCGCCGCTGGGATTTGAAGCTGCGGCGGCACAAACAGATCAGCTGTGCTGGCCACTGCACGAGAGTACTTTACGCTATCGGCGCAGCCGATCATGCCTCGTGTTAAACTGCAACACACTCTCGCGCAGTGCGTTTCACATCGTCATCTTCATCAGCGAATACTCCTATCTAACTAATAAACATACTATCGCGCTGTGCATTGCAAATCGTCGTCTTCATCAGCGAATACTACTATCGAACTAATATCGTCGCCAGACGTTCCAACGACCCAGCAAAGCAGAACCATGAGCCAAAAAGGCTAAACACATTCTTTCGCGCGTCTACTCGGTTTAATTACGTTAAAATCTTACCACTTATTTTTTTAATGCTTCATCGCTCTCGAAAATAAAGACCACACAGTTTTTTTAAGCGAGATTTATTGCCTCAGGGCATCAATGATGGGCGAAGGTGTGATGAAAGATGTAGTAGCGATTAAACTAATGAAAAAAGGTTAGCTGATTTGATGCACAGTTGCAGACGACTGACATTTTCCTTGTACCAAGCGGCGAAGCAAAAGAATACGCGGGAAATGGCACAATACCACAGGCAGTGCGAACTGGGCTCTGCAAGCACTTCAGCATACGTCACCAGCGGAACTTGCGTTCGCACCGAGCTTCCCGAGCACCTCATGCGCTCAGTTGCAGTTTTGTTCGTTTAGACGCACCAGATTTCCTCGCGCTGCATGAATTTTTCTTCGTTTCATAAACAGATAATGCACCGTCTCGTCCACGGCTTTAAACTCCCTATTCAAGTTTTTAAAAGTTGATTTCTGAATTGTAGTCAGCTGTTGCCTAATTACTTTCTTATTCTAATTAACGTCCGCCATGGCTATCAGTGCGTTCCTGAGCAGATGCCTTTTCCATTTTGATTTCCTATACTTCTAGGAATTTTTGAAGTGCTGTATGCTTTAAACGCGCGAGAAACAGCTCCATTCTTGGACACTGCATATTTGGGCGCAAAGATCCTAAATATCTTTACTATCAATCCCAAACTGTTTGCAACTATTTGATGCCAGAAGATAATGTACTCACCATATCGCTAATATGCAATAATTTCCAAGATTTCATCATCGCGTATTTTTACGCCTGAAGCTACAGTATAGATTTCGAGCGACGCACTAGTGGGTGACAGTTGTTAATTGCAACACCCTCAGGTCTTTTAACATGCACTGGAATGTGAACACATCGTAATCAGCACCACTACCATCGCTACCATCTAATCCAAACCGTCACTACTGACGTCACCAGCGTCACGTCCATAATTATCATCTTCATCGTCTTCTTCATCATCTTTTTTTATCTTCATATTTTTCTTCATTATTCTATGACTTATTACCCAAAGCACGACCATCACCTTAGCACCAGTTTGCCCTCTTCTCTTGGCCCTTCCCCCCTCGTGGGTATGCGCCATGTCACTACGGTAACAACAACAACAAAGGTATCAGTTGGCGTCACTGCTTATAAGATTACGGGGATTGCTGAATTACTATCTGGTATGGACTGAAAAACTAAACAGAGTAGCCTTGCAGCCCTTGTGCGAAGCCCTCAAATTTTCCCTCGCAAGTTAAAGGAAGCCTCTTTAATATATCAGTATCAACAAAAAATGTTCAGCGTTCAAGCATCAATAACGCCAGTGTGGTTTATATGCCGGCCAGCTTCTTTGTTTGTTTCTGGTCACATTTGTACGCCGCTTTTCTCCCGAAGTACCGGGCAGCACCTGTGTACTGGCCTCAAATGATTAGAGCGAAGTTCCATTAATCTCCATTAATCCGCCTATTTTGTGCCGCGCTGATATCTTGATTCGTTTATTTTTTTTCCCGCGACTGAAAATAACACTGGTTACGGGAAAATGCCGGTAAAAATGCGGAAGCAGGAAGCACAGGAGAATATATCTGTGTAAATCCAAGCCGCACCTACCTGCCGCCTTGCTGCGCAGTATTACAGTATTACACTGCCATGATTACATGCACCGATGGGCGTCAAAGATTTATTCGCATCGGCCAATAAGTACACAAGAGAACAACCACACAACTTCGAAAACTTCCTTACCGTCTGATGAATCCCGATTGCACACCTCCGAACGCAAACCACACCGACAGTCCACTTGTGATAAATGGTCACGTGAACCGGTAGTCCTCCCGTATACGCGCTTTACTTGTGGCGTATCACGCTCTCTTTCCATCGCGCCGGTTCCCAATCGACGCCCGCATTCCTGCAACACGTAAGTGTGAGGAGTAGTTACACGGGCGTGCCTCGCTGGCTGAGAGGCCCGGTTTTCGAGCGAACGTTTATGGCCTTATACAAAACGCTGACTGGCTGTGCGATGCCTAACACCTTGTTCCGAGTACGCGGCGTAGATAGAATCGGTACACTTTGGAATCATCCAGTTTAGCTACTGGAAGAAAGGAGACGTAGAGAAGAAAAAACAGCGCGTCTTTTTATTTCTTTTTTTTCGAAATGAATTGCTCAATAAAGGAGCAGTGAAGGATGCAAGGAATGAGCGAGCAATCTACCATGTATTATGCGGTCTTCTTGCAATTATGAACTATAGAACAGAGCACTTTATACGAGCAGGTTAGCCCTAAAGGGATCACCTTTATATTGATAAATCTGTACACGCTTATTTTAAATGCAAAATAAATTGGAGGGGACATTTAAGCTCCGCCTTAAGCGTATGACGTGATAGCGTTAATGGGTTAATGCCCATGTATGCGGATTTTGTCATTTTCTACTTTAAATTCATAGATCCCTGAGAGATTCCTGGGATTCCTCATACTACCCCTGGCGCAGCGCCACTGCCCTGCGATGACAGGTGCTGCCGCTGGTGGGACTTGTGAGACCTAGGTTGCTCTTCCCAAGTAATCTCTCGCGACCAATCGTTAATTTAACTGCCACCTGCCACGGTGGTCAGTTCGCTCACAGTCCGGTGGGCAGGTTAATTGTGATGACGATGCAAGGTCACATGACCTAGGTGGCCGCCTAGGTTGCTTCTTTGGAGATTTCTCGTGGATTTATCGCTCACGGTCAACGACGCCGACATCGACGACAACGCTGCTTTTCTGCTACACGGGCTCCCTGGCGCTATAGCGTTGGAATTGTCTGCTGAGCAAGCGTCATGATCATAGCGCCATTTAAAGTAACTTAGGGTAAAGTTTGCTCAGAAACATGGAAAGAAAATGAGCGAGTCGAAAGGAGTTCATCTGAAACAGGAGTAGGTGATTTTGATTTCTGTCTTAAATGCCTCAAAGAAGTACTGGCGCTGGCAAGGAGTGCAATGCGACCAAAAGCTGCAATATACGAAACAAGCATTCCACACTGGAAATCATGAGATGTGGAATGACTTGCGAGATTCTTTTCTGACGATTACATTTATTATTATGCATAAATCACACGACGGCAGCGCGCTCCTGATTTTCTTGGTTAAGAACAATAGTTCGAGGCCGCTCCATCGTTAACCGTCACGACATGCGTTACCATATATGTGCATCCCCTGACTTCTGCATGCACACATTGATCCGTCGCAGGGTTATAGCCTAGCTTGATGAATGATGAATGCCAGAATGATGAATGTCATTTCGCAGTTGCACATTTTGTTTTACTTCATATGAACGCCGAGCATACTGGCAGCTTCCGCGTATAATATATTCAGGTACATACATGCGTACCGTATGTGCTCAAGAATACATATACCAGTGATGAAGCTATATGAGCTGAAATCGTTCACATGCGCTCCATTATTTTTAGAACGGTGACTTTCCCCCGTTGGGTGTCGACGCATAGATTCGGGTCAACTGATACACGTTAACGCGGTGCCATGAGTTTCCGGATGAGAACCATGGGCTCGGAACCACAACCGAAAGCGACATCACATCTTTACGATACGGACGCGCGCCTATATAATATAGCAGTCTCCGCTTTAGTGCGGTCAGACCAAGCGCAGACGCACGTTATGAGCGACGCCGACACAGCACGGACGCTCGTATACATCGATATCTACTCGGATAGGGGCAATCGTGAATGCGCTGCATGACCCATTCCGAGCTTCTTTCTCCGCTCACTAGGACAGGCGCTGCAATCGGCGTGGCAAACCCTGAAGCGCAGATTCCCTACATGACCGAAAACTGGGCGAGTTGGTGAACGTGTTGAAACCATGCAGGTCTAAGTAAGAAACACCCACTTCGCTTGTGTGCGTGTTTCTTGCTTAGTCTTCGTTCTTTCGCGCTGTTCAAACTGCTAAATTGACGTTCCTTAGAGGCATTTCCAATTATTATTTCCTGAGCGTCACCATATTGCTTGCTGCACTGTTGCGTGTATTTGGCGCTAGCCCGGTGGAGGCGGTAACGTGAGCTCCCTGCACCTCCTCAGAGTAGTCTATAAGAGCAGGTGCTTTCACATTCGCACGTACGCGACCTTATCGGGTATGTTCAAAACTCAGTACACCTGCATGGTCTTTGAACTGTTGTGAGGAGTTGCTGAGAGCTTACCGGGTAGGTGAAAGGCCGAAGCACCTACTATCTCGACTATTCTGAGCAGGTGCGGAGGGCTCGTGCTATCGCCTCTACCGTGCTTGCACCATGTGCACACAACAGTCCAGTGAGCAATATGGCGACGCCCAGCGAGTGCTTTGGCACCACAGCTCCCTGTAGAGGGAGCCCGAGCGGCCAGCCACTTCCTGGCCCGAATGTCTCGCATGCAGGTCTGCCGGCAGCTCTCAGTGCCTGCCTGCCGGCGCTGCTTCGATGCTCCTCGCGATGCGCCCGGGCCCTGAGAGCGTGTGTACACAGCTAGCGTACTCCCCGTAATCACGCGTCCGCTCGCCGGACAGCCGTGTCCCTTGGAGCGTGGACACCGGCGGAGAAAGGAAGGCGCGCTTCGTGTGTACCCACAACACACGCACGCAGCTAGGCGCGCGCGCTCACGAGTCCGCTGCAGGCAGGAGCAGCGCAGCCTTTAATTCAATTATCCGGACGAGACGGACTCGAGCGATTAAGCGAGTTAATGGGTTGGCGCCTGCGCTACCAGCGCGGGCATGCCTGCTAGCAGCACCGTGTGCGTCCGGCGGCCGTCTCTCCCTGCAGGGGCACCGTCTTCGCTTTGTGAATCTGTACGCGTGCGTGTCTCGGTGCCAGTGTGTTGTAGTTTGAGTGTACTACATGCGCTCCAAGTTGGAGCGTCAAGACAGCGCCTGGGCGGGGTACATATGAACGTTCATACACACGATACAAGCTCGATAAATTTTGCAATATTTTTCCGTCCTGAAGAGCTTTCTTTCTCTGGATGAACGTTCTCTTTATACAAGGGGAAACATTTCTACTGTCGATTGCCTCGTTAACTACACCGTAATGTTTATGTTTTCAAGCAGAACGGTGGGTCTGAAAATGAATATGAGGGAGGATAAAATCACGTTCAACTATTTGCAAACGAAATTGCAGTTTACGATATATACAGCGAGATAATGGAAGCGGTAAAAGAATACATCTATATATGGTAAGCATGCAAACCCGAAACACGAGAGTGAAATACCTAGGAGAATAAGAACACCTTCAGGTCATGAGTAGCAACTCACCATGATCCCAGAAAAGGAAAACGTATAATAGTAGTGCCTCGCTTGCACTTGGAGACTAATGAATACTCTTACACGGAGAGATATGGAAACGAAAATGACCAGGGGTAAGGGCAAGAGAAAGAAAGAGAGCAGAGTTAGTTAATCGAGAAGAGGAAATGGAGAAGGGCAACAGAGGAACTTTTAGTCCTGTAGTGAACGTAGCTGGGATGGTGAATGTGATGTCGGGCTTTTATATAAAAAAAGTGATCATAAAGGTTTATATTAAGTTTAGGTTTATGGGTTTTAACGTCCCAAAGTGACACAGGCTATGAGGGCTCCAGAAATTTCGACAACCGGGGTTCTTTAACGTGCACTGACATCGCACAGTATATACACGGGCGCCTTTTGCTTTTCGCCTCCATCGAAATTCGACCACCGCGACCGGGATCGAACCCGCGTCTTTCGGGTCAGCAGCCGAGCACCATAACCACTGAGCCACCGTGTACTTTGCATGCGCGCGAAGGTTGCTGACTTGTTAAGCCCCGCGATTTTGCTTAGATTCGAGAATCTATAAAACACGATGTTTTTTGGGAGCGAGTAGATCTTCATTGTGGCGGTATATTTAAGTTCATTTTGATACGCACTGCTTTCTGACAAGAACATGAGTATACTGGAGACATCAAGGAAGAGCAGTATGAAAACTTGCGATAACATGTGCTAGTCATTTTCTTCCTTGAAAGAAGGCGTCCAAGCTTATTCATTCGAGCATACCATATGCAGAACGCGACACGTCTTCTTCTGCCCCCCCCCCCCCCCCCCATCTTCTCTCCTATCCTATAACTCCCCTCCCCAAGCACAGCCCATTGCGGTGTTCCCCTACTGGCGCAGGCAGTTATATAGGGCTCTGCATACTTATTTTTTCCTGCACCCCTCCCCGCCAAAATTTAATAATAATCGCAACATCATCATCACAAGTTAACGTTCTTTTTTCTTCTATATAACAGATACGACCCTACACATATATGCTTACGTGGTATCCTCTATACCAGCACGTGCAGGCTTGTGCACTGAACTATTCGTTAAGTGTGTGCATTGAGATATATTTAATTTCCGCACAGAGTGACCGACTGGGACGGAGTCAGAGCATTCGTAGTGGGGTGAGGCGGAGAAGCAGGAGAGGAAAGGCGGGAGGGTGACATAAAGTTTCAAGTAGGAATGATGTCTTTCTGACATTGCTCTCGATTAAATTAAATAAACGAACAAAATTCAGTGGAGAGCTTTTCATACATACCAGCAAGGGACCCACTGCGAGCCGCACTGTCATGAAACGCCCTCCTCGTCAGTGTCTGAGCGAAGCGCTTGGCAGAGCTTTCTGTGGCCAGGCGCCGACAATGACTAAGCTTTTATACGCATTTTCTTAAATGACAGTTGACCTTCCATCAAAGAGCATTTCTTTACCTCATGCTATGTTGTTTTAATTTTCCACCGCGCAAGAAGGCCTCTCTACACCGGTCAGCAGGCCAGTTTCGGTATAATTCTGGATTCTAGCCAAACTAAACCAAACTAAACCTCCGGAGGGGCAGCTAGCGACAACGCAGTGTTGACTCAAGCAAAACGGACAAGTGTCTATAGCCCACAGTGTGAGTATACGGCATCTACATACCCCAATTAAGCCACAAGCGATGACGTGGTGTGATGCATGAGGACAAAATACGGCGGATTTTTGACCGCTGCGATACTTACGCGTATACGAGAGCAACACGGCATGCGACACGTCAGGTTGGGAGGTGCCGCGTCTATTCCAATTTCTGACCGAATGCACCACTTCATGCAATTAAGCCACAGCATAACGGCTTTGTCATGATCCCATGACCACTGCAAGGGAAAAAACAGACCTCAGCATCCCAACCATAAGCACGGCGTAGTGGAGCATTCTTGAATAATACCTATTTCTGCTACATTGCAGAGCCGCACGTCAAAAGATAATCCAGCGTGTGAGCGGGTGTCGTGGTCAAAAAAACAAACAAATACAAACATACTGTCGTTGCTCACTGAGAAAGACCGATGTACTCTCCTGGTGGGCTAGGTCTCCTATATAGAGACCGCGATAGAGGTTAGCACACTATATATAAACGAAGATGTATGCATGCACTACAGAACATTTCGTATTTTGCTTCCCGGCGCGGAAGCACCGCAATACATGCACAGGTTAGCTTCTTGCATGCATAAAACTGGCTCGAGCACACAACGTCCACAACGCTTAGCCCAGCAAAGACGGCACCGGTATACGGCCGGCCAGTGCACACACACACACACGGGCTCCGCAGTCATGCATAATTTACGAGGCGGTTGCCCAAACGCCCCGCTTCGCGCCCATAAGAACGCACTCCGGTTTTACCCGTTTAATCAATGTTCGAAATCTCTCGTCTCCGCGGCATCTATATACACGCGCAGGTATACAGCCACACGGGAAGCTATAGCGCTGCGAAATTTTTGGTCGCTCAATGGGCTTTCCGCAGCACACGCTACGCTTATCCGAGCCCACATTTATGTGGACGCGTCGCACCGCACCGTCGATGATTATCGGCGCGTTATGTGGGCAGGTAAGACCATATACAGTTGGGCGCTTTATTGTTTTTGCGTGCACATGCCGCCGATAAGCACGAGTAGCGAAAAGATCATCAAGAAAATGCTTTGCATATTAGCTAATCGGGAGCACCGCCATATATAATTGGCGTCCACTAATCGGGGCATATCTTTCTCTTTTTCCCGGCCGTTCAGCTCCTATCGAGCCGCGGCGCAGTTCCACAACCTTTTTTGGAGGCGTCGCCTCTGATATGCGCATAAATATTGACTGTCGCGCAAGCGTCTCGGGTTGGACAGTGGGGTGTAATTATGCTACCTGATCGCAGGTTGCATATGGGAGCGTGCGACAAGATTCTGTAAGCTCGTGTTACGGCCAGTGGCGATCGGATGCATGTCGCTGCTTCGGCGCGACCCCAAGCTTTCAAGCGCGCCGTATGCTGAGGGGATAGGTGGCTCGAGTTTCGCAAAAAGAGCGAGCATTTATTTATTTCTGCATTTTAAGTGCGTCCTTATCTGCCTCGACTGCTACACGTCTCCAGCATCGTGCAAATGAATCAATAAATAAATTTCATTGCGGTGCCTCTCTAATATGCAGCATGTATCCAAATGATTTAGGCGTGCGACAGCGATGTTCGAAGATGATATCGAGCGTCGACTATAGTATTCACAAGTTATGTGCAGGCGGCTGCAATAAATGTTTCAGGAGTGTTTTTAGGCTCCCATAATGAACGAATCATACCATATATGTATCAGGGCCTGAACATGTAGTTAACTTTTACCTTGTGCAGTCTTTGTCAAAAATAAAGAGCCCAAGGGGTCTGTCTCTAAGCCGTTGACTCCTGTCTGTGGATGCTTTCGAAGAGGAGAACACGAGGTCTTCTTCCACCTTCAAAAGGCTTTAAACGGGGACGCAACAGGGTATATGGCTGTGACACAACAGGGTGTATATGGCCCTTGGGCTCAAAACTTCTGGCAAGGCTCTACATATATCTGCGCGTTCTGAGCTCATGTGATGAGACTAGCGCGGCGCATCATGCACAGTCCGCCTTTGAACGCTGTCCGGTAAGCTTACCGTACGTGTAGACATGTCTTCTACAACGACCGCCAATGGCTCCTATCTTGCCCTGCTGAAGCCTTTGTTAATAGTGACGCATTCGAAGTCCCCTGCAATTTCTCTGCAGATAGGTCGGGCCAGAGTATTCTGCACTTGACGCAGCAACTATAGACACGTGAAGCTTGACTGTAAGCTTCCGCTGGGCGTCCTCGCACTCATATAGCTGTGAAGCGCTGTTTGCTAAGCAGTCAAAGAAGAAAGTACATAGTGATGAAAACAGGTACTGAGTGATCGAACACCTTAGATAACTGTCGTGTCTGCACAACCATTTGACACTTTGAGCAAGAGGTCAATAAGAGTATACAGCAACTTAGCTGTGTCCCAAGCACGGTTCTGTTTGGAGGGTGTGCACAAGATCAGATTGGGCAGGCATATATCGTCACTTCTGTGATCTTCGTGCGGTGTTTACGGTGATCAAAGCTATTATTTATGTGCTTTAGCAACGCAGAACTTCGATGGTAACGCATATGAGAGAGAGAGGTTTACCGCGTAAACTCAGGACGAGGCAGCAAGGACCGGACGCCCCTTTTCCCTTTTCTTGTGCTGTCCTGCTCGTCCCAGCTGTGTTTCCTCGCGAAGCTCTCTCTGAAAAGAGCAGTCGGTTCCCACCTCTAAAGAGGACAGCGGTACCACATGCTACGGAAATCAAGCATTGTTTTCCTGCGGTGGAGCTGGACATTTGCGAAGCAGGCGGATTTGTCTCAGCTGTCCTCGTGATGCTTAACCGAACGACGAATAGCGACGCGGATAACATTCTAGGCATTCTTACGACAGAGCGCCGTATTGGACACTAAGATGGGACACGAATGGTGACGGTTTCTACATAACAGTAAACAGGTAGCAACAACCTCAACCTCTCCCACTCAAAAGCAAGGCCTTCTTTCTGCCAAGATCTATTACATGGGATGTGAATAGCTTAACCCGAACAAAAGGGACCAGTATACTTTCGTACACAGCGAAATGAGAGGCAACGTGAGGCAGCTTTGAGTGCCTTGGCCGGTTGAGTGCCTTGTCGGCCTTTTATTTCTTTTTCTATTGCAAACATTTTTTTTTCTATTATGTGAAACTCTCCGCCCCGCTTCGTCTGTCTGTAAACCTCGGAAATGGACCCTCTCAAGCAAACAAGTGATGTAACTGCACTGGATCTCAAGTATGCTTGTAGGAATTGCTTTGCCAAGGCAAAATCAGTCGCTAAGCCTATCTTTCGAAATTTGCAGAGATTGATTCGCAAGTGCAAGAGTGCATCACGCGGACAGCTTCTATTCCATGCGAGTCGCTATTTTCAATCTCACTGTTCCTTAGCCATAATGCGACCATATAAACGACATAAGCAAGAAAGCAGCGGCATGGTCACTTGCCGACCATTACCCCAAAGACTCTAGGGAACCGCCCACCGCGCAGTATCGCGGGTATCGCTAAGCACGATACTTAGTTCACTTACGCAACGTCATACGTCTTGCACAGTGCTCCATCGAGCCTCCTTGGCGCGTCTGTTACGTACACCGCGAGGGCTTGCAAAACGGGCGGCATTACCCCCTGCGGGGGCACCCATGTCTTGCGAGCGTGTCCCTATAGATTTACACGCCAGGCCATTGCACAAGCGGGGCACGACGGCAGGCCGCCGGCAGCCCAGAAGGCGTGTCAAGGGGCCGCGCTCATTAGTATGAGAGAACGCAAACAGGCGAGCCGCTTTCGGCTGACTCACTCACATCCGATACGCCTGCACCGTACACACAAACGGAGACGCGCGAAGGGAAGATAAAAGCGAGGAGGAGAGTGCGAGGGGAGAGGGAGAGAGAAGAGATAAAGGGATGCAGGTGTGCGCATGCTCCGAGGTAAGATCTGCAGGAAAGGCTGGAGCCGAGTAACCATGCTCGGAAGAAAAAGCGCGTCCGTCTTCGACGCCTCGTTGTGGCCATGCACGGTTGTGGCGAAATCAGCAAGAACTCTGTTACACAGGAAGGGCGCGGCGCGGGTCTTTGTGAAAGCGGATCTGGCCGTGGCCTCTGCAAGTGCGAGAGCCAGTCGCTGCTCGCACAAGCTACAAGACGAGAGAGAGTGAGAGAGAGCGTTGCAATGGACGCGTTATCCCGAACTCGACCGGCTCCTCACTGCCGAGAAGGCGAGAGATGGAAGAGCACGCGTTACAGAGGATGAGTGCGCGTCTTTCGGCGGCGTTGCACTATACACGCGTATAGTAGATGCCTCGCTTTCCACCCGACAGCGATTAATTGCCGGTGCGGCGGGCGTTGGGGCTTTGGAGGGCCTCGGGTTCGTCATGGCGCGCGAGCGAATCGCTCGCGCCTTGGAGGTCAGCAGACGCTCGCGGTCTTCTCTCTCTCTCGAGGATCGGCTCTGTCCGGTTCTTTTTTTTTTTTCTCTTCCACGTGCACGCGAAGGGAGAATTCGAGCTCGCACGCGCTGTTTTCGGATGCGAGAAGCCGCGCGTCTTCCTCCTCCTCCTCCTCCTCTTGCAGCTGTGTGGGCGGCAGGCAGACGGATGTGCGTGCTTTAGGCGGCGTGAATGGGACTCGCTAATGATAATTAGCTTTCCGCGGTGGGCTTCGTGGATTCGAGACGAATAGCCCCCTCGTGCGACGTGTATAACCTGAGCCAAGGCTGATGCCGCAGGGAGGTCTCTCTCGAGCGTTTGTATATATCCCACGCGGAGGTATACACGGAGCACTTTGACTGATTAAGCCCATTGTATAATATGTGTGGGAGCACGAGGTACGGGGCGCTGAGAATGAATAACGAGTTTTTGTTATGCCGTGCCTCTGTGGCCTTAGTTTATTCTGCCCTGTATGCGGGTCGAAGTTTGTTCTTACACTCAAACGCACGGTAGGATGCCTGTTGGGGGATTCCCCTGTAACATTTGACCAACACTGTTCCCACTTCTTGTTATTGATCAATTCGCTCTCGCCCTACCGTAAGCTTGCCGTCCCGGTTAGCTCAGTTGGCAGAGCGACTGCTCCGGTGAAGCGGTGGTCCCGGGTTCGAACCCCCGACCAGGAAGAATTTTTCTTTAACTGCGAAGTTTCTGAGAAAGCTCTTTAGCTTTCCTTTGTAGCCGTATGGCGGCGCTCGGGTGAATGCGAATGAGTAATTACTCCCTTATTACAAATCTACTCCACCTTGGGGGATTCCCCTAAAACTTTTGAGCAACAGCGTATATACGTTTTACCGTGAAGCAAGGCTACTAAACTCACAGGGTGTTAGCCCTGGGACAGCGTTACACCTTTAAGGGTGCAAATTTTTTTTACTGGGAGCTATGGTTTGGTTTGGTTTATGGGGGTTTAACGTCCCAAAGCGACTCAGGCTATGAGGGACGCCGAAGCGAAGGGCCCCGGAAATTTCGACAACTTGGGGTTCTTTAACGTGCACTGACATCGCACAGTACACGGGCCTCTAGAATTTCGCCTTCATCGAAATTCTGTAGATGAGTATATGTAAGTATACAGTGCTATATACATAAGTAGAGAAGTTTACAGTGCGATAGATAGATTCGATTTCAAAAATCTTCGATTGAAACTCGATTCAGTCGATTCGAACTCATGACGTCCTTACCGAAAAGGACGGGTTGACACCGTTTTTAAGTGTATGGCCGTGTAGCATCGCCTTTAGGATATACGCGACTTTATATAAGATCGGTGTCGACGCACACATTTTACTTGTGAAATAAGCCGGTGGCAGCGCCACTTGTATGTCTTATTTAGGTCTTGTCTGCAGCTTGTTAACAGCTCTGTTTTCAGTAACAGTAGTCTCTTTGTGATTAGAATGCGGCACCCCATCGATACAGGCCAACGTGAATTTGTAATAAGTTGCCCCTTAAACACACTCGTTCGGATGCTGAACACACAGACGTGGGATCAACTCTCGGGTGCTGCGGCCACATTTGATGGAGGTGCAATGCAAACACGTCCACGTGGTGTGCGATGTCAGCGCACGTTAAAAATCCCCAGGTGGTCTCAATTCACCCGGAGCCCTCCACTACGGCGTCACTCATAGCGCAGCTTTGGGACGATAAACCCATACCATATGCATCATACCGTTAAACACAATCCGTCATCATGTTTTATATCATTACTGACGTTCAGGAACATTTCGATTAGTGAAATGATCAGGTACTTTACGATGTAAAACAATCCATAAGTCATAAAGAGTGCACAATAAGCAGTTTAAATAGGTTACGAGTTGGAACATTGGTAGCCTATTACTTTTCATTTGTATAAAATATCCGCTGATTTGTCGAAAGAAAAACAGAGTGCCATCGAGATGTCACGTAATGTACAGTCGGGGACAAAAGTCCCTAGACCACGTGTTCCTCAAACGAAGCCGATAGCTCTGCTATTAGCCGGCGGCTGGAGACAACACCTGTGGAGGTGAAAGTCGGAATTTTGTTCTTTCATCTCATCAAGTGTGGTCTGCAGCCACTGGCTAATAGTAGAGCTATCGGCTTCGTTCGAGGAACGCATGGTCCAGAGACTTTTGTCCCCGACTGTACAGAGCCCACGATGCTTCTGTAGCGTATATACCCTTAAATGCAGGACGAACGTGCTGTGCAAGTGTATCAAATAAAATTTTCTCTCGGACGCTCAAGAAAAGCTTCTAAAGACGGAACGCCTCGCTTCTCTGCTCACGCTTTCTGAGCCGATAATGGTGCTGAAGTTAGTCCTTAATTACCCGCCGCGGTAGGTAAAATGCTGCAGACATCCAATGCTCTAAGCAAGACAAACTTCGTATGCCTGCATGCATTCGAAAATAGGCATCATGGTCTCAACTTTTGCAAACATCATCCCTTATAGTTTCTCTGTTCAGAACACTAGAAGCGCTCTTGCGTGCAAGCTTTTTTTTCCTTTTTCTTGCTTTGCAGTTTAGCACACACTCCTCAGGCAGCAACCACCTCGTCTCGAGCAGTATATCCATCCAGAAGAAGGCGTGCGCGCTGTCTATCCATTATATTGAGTTGGAAAGACGCTGTTTTAGTTTACGCCGCCTCATCGTCAAACTACCACGTCTGTGCAAGGAAAGCAGAAGAAGCACCGAGCGCTTATGGCGGCCCTTACGACATCTCATGAATATTCACGCAGACGAGCATTCCTGTATAGCTGCAGCATGTGGCAAGCGAGTTTTCAGCAAAGTCGAGGGGCCGCCCCAAACACGCACACACAAAGATAAAAAAAAGGCAAGATGATCAAGCTCACGGCCTCCGTATCAGGTTCAAGTTTCACACACTGCATACGCGCGCAGGCCTCGTATATAGATGGGCGCATTTGCCTCTAGTGAGCGAGAAGAACCCCGAGTGAAAATGTGTGCGCGCGCCGGCGAGAAATATAAACAGCCTGCAAAGACCACGGCGATGCAAGCAAGCAAGGAGGGTGAGCTGAGCATCGCCAGAGCGAGTGCGAGAGTGTAATAATTAAAAATAAATGTCGGAAAAGTGGGAGGGTCCCGAGACGCGCCAAGAATGCCAATAAATCGCCACTCTATCGCCCGGTCCCAGCAGCAATTAGCCCGCTGCAGCGCACACCGTGGCCCGGCTTCGGGAGGGGGAATCTGCGCCACCGCTGGGGGCTGCAGGGCGCACGCGGTACTGATCCGGAATTTTTCAGGACGGAATAGCAGAGGAGGAGGAGGAACATGGTAGTGGTAGAGAGGAGGGAATAGAAGAGGAAGGGTAAGGAGAGAAGGGGCTGTTAAGCACAGCATAGACGCGCAAAGTTGCTCGTTTAGCACTGTGCCTTCGAGCAAGGAAGGCACAACAAGAAAACACTAACAAAAAAAAACAAAGTGAGCGAAGAAGTACGATCTACAGCATGGAACTATGGTGCCGCCATCCTTTTCTACTTCTTTTTTATTTGGCTCCCTTCTGCGCTGTCCAGCTTAGCTTTAGTCTCCTGTGTGCATGCGCGGCATGCTTAGGCATCTTCTCAAGGCTCCGCCCGCGCGCGGAGGTCTGAGAGGTCGGCATTTTTTTCCTAACGAAGATGGAAAACAGCGTTCGCTTTCCAGGAAGAAAAGGGAGCCCTGTTCCTGGTTCCGTCCGGCGTACGGAGAGCCTTGAAGCAATGGAAGGCGGCCGCGTTCTGACCGTGTATATACTGTACACGCCTTTTTCTACACGTAAACTGTTGTCTGCAGGTGCATAGCAGCTATGCAGCGTCCTGTTCTTGGAGAAAGCACAGGAATGATTCTGGGAATATTGAAGGGTAGTTGAAAAGAGGAGGAGGTCACAATTCATCATTCGTTGAAATCTGCCCGCGCACATAACGCGGGCATAATGAATTAATAACTCAAAGGAAAGCTGATGACTCCCCCGGACATAGAGCATATAAAGGATCAGTTTGCGCTTATGCTTTAGCTCGCAGTCATTTGCTTAAGTGGCAGACACCACATTGACAGTCAGCTTTCTTGTGTACTGTTTGTCTCATCGGTGAGAAGTGCTGTCCCGAGGTACCGAGGCTAATGCACAAACTGAGGCAGGGGAACATAAGGCGAGGGAGAAAGCGCAGTCCATCGTCATGGTATATGTGCCCACGCTATAGCTTGTGCATCCATGCAACTGCATGCGCTTTTAAGTTGGAAGGGCACATGCTTTGACTTGGTTTTCTGCCTCTGTGATGAAAGGAGACAGTGGCGACAAGGATGAAGTTGTATTGCGGGATGGAATTAGAACTTTTAGGGTCATAATCAGTGCAGGTCGTCGGATGTGGAGGAGCTTCAATAAAAAGAAAACATTCTCTGCAACTTGTAATTTCATTTATGAAGTTTCATGCGACATATTCGGTCCATTTTAACAGGCCACCCAGAGTAAGAGAAAAGGGGGGGGGGGGAGGGGGGCGGCGGCCTTTTAGCTCATATTCTGAAGAAAATAACCCACGCAGCAAAATGTGCGCATACTTCGGCACGATTACGTCGAGTTTTCAAAAAATGAGCTTTATGAGTAACGAAGAGCCGACATATAAAATTAAATTCAGAAAAGAAAAGGTGTGTGAATTTACCTATAGAATTCTCGCACAATGTGCAAGTGACAGAGACAGAGTAAAGCCAAGACAAAAAAAAATAGAAAACTGCAGTCTCTCGTCATCGAGAGTAAATGTAAGCATAGGATAGATTGCAATAAAGGCGCGTTATAAATAACAGCTTGGATATGATGGTATAGCCACACACCGGTATTGTCCAACCTGCCCCTGCCTTTGTCCGCCTTTTGCTCCTCGAGCTTTGTATAGCTCGAAGAACCATACGTGCTGCCTATAGGCAACACGCATGCTCTCCCTATAGCTATAGTTCGCGGCTTGAGCGGCCTGTACGTGACATCATCCGCTTTCCGCTTTCCGCATGCTGTCCGTGCCGCCCCGTTTTGTGCTTTTTTTGTGCACGGCACTTCCCTTGCTGCCTTCGTTTGAAGCGCCATAGCGTTCACCCGCTCTTGAGAAACTGGCCGCCTTCTCACCTTTTTGTGCGCAACTGCATCTGCCGCTGGTTACAAACGCTAGACTTTGCATCTCTTAATTTATTCACCTTCATAGCAGGACCACGGCGCAAGCACTATCATATCTCGAAATATTGTGCGAAAGCAGTTTTTTTTGCAGGTGGACACCACCGCCACGTACCTGGAAGCAAGAATAAGGTGTCCACTGACTCAGTGAGCCGGATATGCGCGTCTTCAACTTTTTCACCATTAGTGCCGATTTGCCCAATATACGCCGGCGGTCTATTATGCTCCAGTGCCTTGTTTCTGCTGCAATGCTATCAATGTCAACGCGTTTTGCTCTAGTGCCTTGTTTCTGCCACATTGCTGTCAACGCCAACACATATTACTCTAGTGCCTTGTTCCTGCAGCAATGCTGTCAAAGCCAACGCATATTGCTCTAGTGCCTTGTTTCCGCAGCAATGCTCTCAGCACCAACGCGTATTGCGCTAGTGCCTTGTTTCTGCAGCAATGCTGTCAACGCCAACGCGTATTGCTCTAGTGCCTTGTTTCTGCCGCAATGTTGTCGATGCCAATGCGTATTGCTCTAGTGCCTTGTTTCTGCCACATTGCTGTCAACGCCAACACATATTACTCTAGTGCCTTGTTTCTGCAGCAATGCTGTCAAAGCCAACGCATATTGCTCTAGTGCCTTGTTTCCGCAGCAATGCTCTCAGCACCAACGCGTATTGCGCTAGTGCCTTGTTTCTGCAGCAATGCTGTCAACGCCAACGCGTATTGCTCTTGTGCCTTGTTTCTGCCGCAATGTTGTCGATGCCAATGCGTATTGCTCTAGTGCCTTGTTTCTGTCACAATGCTGTCAATGCCAACGCGTATTGCTCTAGTGCCTTATTTCTGCATCAATGCTGTCAACACCAACGGGTATTGCTCTAGCGCCTTGTTTCTGCAGCAATGCTCTCAGCGCCAACGCGTATTGCTCTAGTGCCTTGTTTCTACTGCAATGCTATCAATGCCAACGCGTATTGCTCTAGTGCCTTGTTTCTGCCGCAATGTTGTCGATGCCAACGCGTATTGCTCTAGTGCCTTGTTTCTGCCGCAGTGTTGTCGATGCCAATGCGTTTTGCTCTAGTGCCTTGTTTCTGCCACATTGCTGTCAACGCCAACACATATTACTCTAGTGCCTTGTTTCTGCAGCAATGCTGTCAAAGCCAACGCATATTGCTCTAGTGCCTTGTTTCCGCAGCAATGCTCTCAGCACCAACGCGTATTGCGCTAGTGCCTTGTTTCTGCAGCAATGCTCTCAGCACCAACGCGTATTGCGCTAGTGCCTTGTTTCTGCAGCAATGCTGTCAACACCAACGCATATTGCTCTAGTGCCTTGTTTCCGCAGCAATGCTCTCAGCACCAACGCGTATTGCGCTAGTGCCTTGTTTCTGCAGCAATGCTCTCAGCACCAACGCGTATTGCTCTAGTGCCTTATTTCTGCATCAATGCTGTCAACACCAACGCACATTGCTCTAGTGCCTTGTTTCCGCAGCAATGCTCTCAGCACCAACGCGTATTGCGCTAGTGCCTTGTTTCTGCAGCAATGCTGTCAACGCCAACGCGTATTGCTCTAGTGCCTTGTTTCTGACGCAATGTTGTCGATGCCAACGCGTATTGCTCTAGTGCCTTGTTTCTGCCGCAATGTTGTCGATGCCAATGCGTTTTGCTCTAGTGCCTTGTTTCTGCCACATTGCTGTCAACGCCAACACATATTACTCTAGTGCCTTGTTTCTGCAGCAATGCTGTCAAAGCCAACGCATATTGCTCTAGTGCCTTGTTTCCGCAGCAATGCTCTCAGCACCTACGCGTATTTCGCTAGTGCCTTGTTTCTGCAGCAATGCTGTCAACGCCAACGCGTATTGCTCGTGTGCCTTGTTTCTGCCGCAATGTTGTCGATGCCAATGCGTATTGCTCTAGTGCCTTGTTTCTGTCACAATGCTGTCAATGCCAACGCGTATTGCTCTAGTGCCTTATTTCTGCATCAATGCTGTCAACACCAACGGGTATTGCTCTAGCGCCTTGTTTCTGCAGCAATGCTCTCAGCGCCAACGCGTATTGCTCTAGTGCCTTGTTTCTACTGCAATGCTATCAATGCCAACGCGTATTGCTCTAGTGCCTTGTTTCTGCTGCAATGCTGTCAACGCCAACGCGTATTGCTCTAGTGCCTTGTTTCTGCTGTGATGGTATCAATACCAAAGCGTATTGCTCATGTGCTTTGTTTCTGCCACAATGCTGTCAACGCCAACGCGTATTGCTCTAGTGCCTTGTTTCTGCAGCAATGCTGTCAACGCCAACGCGTATTGCTCTAGTGCCTTGTTTCTGCTGCAATGCTGTCAACGCCAATGCGTATTGCTCTAGTGCCTTGTTTCTGCAGCAATGCTGTCAACGCCAACGCGTATTGCTCTAGTGCCTTGTTTCTGCAGCAATGCTGTCAACGCCAACGCGTATTGCTCTAGTGCCTTGTTTCTCCAGCAATTCTGTCAACGCCAACGCGTATTGCTCTAGTGCTTTGTTTCTGCCACAATGCTGTCAACGCCAACGCGTATTGCTCTAGTGCCTTGTTTCTGCTGCAATAGTGTCAACGCCAACGCGTATTGCTCTAGTGCCTTGTTTCTGCTGTGATGGTATCAATACCAACGCGTATTGCTCTAGTGCTTTGTTTCTGCCACAATGCTGTCAACGCCAACGCGTATTGCTCTAGTGCCTTGTTTCCTGCAGCAATGCTCTCAACAGCCAACGCGTATTGCTCTAGTGCCTTGTTTCTGCAGCAATGCTGTCAACGCCAACGCGTATTGCTCTAGTGCCTTGTTTCTGCCGCAATGTTGTCGATGCCAATGCGTATTGCTCTAGTGCCTTGTTTCTGCAGCAATGCTGTCAACGCCAACGCGTATTGCTCTAGTGCCTTGTTTCTGCAGCAATGCTGTCAACGCCAACGCGTATTGCTCTAGTGCCTTGTTTCTGCAGCAATGCTCTCAACGCCAACGCGTATTGCTCTAGTGCCTTGTTTCTGCAGCAATGCTGTCAACGCCAACGCGTATTGCTCTAGTGCCTTGTTTCTGCTGCAATGCTGTCAACGCCAACGCGTATTGCTCTAGTGCCTTGTTTCTGCAGCTATGTATGTCAACGCCAACGCGTATTGCTCTAGTGCCTTGTTTCTGCAGCAATGCTGTCAACGCCAACGCGTATTGCTCTAGTGCCTTGTTTCTGCTGCAATGCTGTCAACGCCAACGCGTATTGCTCTAGTGCCTTGTTTCTGCAGCATATGCTCTCAACGCCAACGCGTATTGCTCTAGTGCCGCGTTTCTGCAGCTATGTTGTCAACGCCAACGCGTATTGCTCTAGTGCCGTTTCTGCAGCAATGCTCTCAACGCCAACGCGTATTGCTCTAGTGCCTTGTTTCTGCAGCAATGTCTGTCAACGCCAACGCGTATTGCTCTAGTGCTTCGTTTCTGCCACAATGCTGTCAACGCCAACGCGTATTGCTCTAGTGCCTTGTTTCTGCAGCAATAGTGTCAACGCCAACGCGTATTGCTCTAGTGCCTTGTTTCTGCAGCTATGTTCTCAACGCCAACGCGTATTGCTCTAGTGCCTTGTTTCTGCAGCTATGTTCTCAACGCCAACGCGTATTGCTCTAGTGCCGCGTTTCTGCAGCTATGTCTGTCAACGCCAACGCGTATTGCTCTAGTGCTTCGTTTCTGCCACTATGTTCTCAACGCCAACGCGTATTGCTCTAGGGCCGCGTTTCTGCAGCTATGTTGTCAACGCCTACGCGTATTGCTCTAGAGCCGCGTTTCTGCAGCTATGTTCTCAACGCCTACGCGTATTGCTCTAGAGCAGCGTTTCTGCAACTATGTTCTCAACGCCAACGCGTATTGCTCTAGTGCCGCGTTTCTGCAGCTATGTTGTCAACGCCAACGCGTATTGCTCTAGATGCCGCGTTTCTGCAGCTATGTTGTCAACGCCTACGCGTATTGCTCTAGAGCCGCGTTTCTGCAGCTATGTTGTCAACGCCAACGCGTATTGCTCTAGGGCCGCGTTTCTGCAGCTATGTCTGCCAACGCGTATTGCTCTAGTGCCGCGTTTCTGCAGCTATGTTGTCAACGCCTACGCGTATTGCTCTAGAGCCGCGTTTCTGCAGCTATGTTGCTCAACGCCAACGCGTATTGCTCTAGTGCCGCGTTTCTGCAGCTATGTTCTCAACGCCTACGCGTATTGCTCTAGTGCCGCGTTTCTGCAGCTATGTTGTCAACGCCAACGCGTATTGCTCTAGTGCCGCGTTTCTGCAGCTATGTTCTCAACGCCTACGCGTATTGCTCTAGTGCCGCGTTTCTGCAGCTATGTTCTCAACGCCAACGCGTATTGCTCTAGTGCCGCGTTTCTGCAGCTATGTTGTCAACGCCAACGCGTATTGCTCTAGTGCCGCGTTTCTGCAGCTATGTTGTCAACGCCTACGCGTATTGCTCTAGAGCCGTTTCTGCAGCTATGTTGCTCAACGCCAACGCGTATTGCTCTAGTGCCGCGTTTCTGCAGCTATGTTCTCAACGCCTACGCGTATTGCTCTAGTGCCGCGTTTCTGCAGCTATGTTCTCAACGCCTACGCGTATTGCTCTAGTGCCGCGTTTCTGCACTATGTTGTCAACGCCAACGCGTATTGCTCTAGATGCCGCGTTTCTGCAGCTATGTTCTCAACGCCTACGCGTATTGCTCTAGTGCCGCGTTTCTGCAGCTATGTTGTCAACGCCTACGCGTATTGCTCTAGTGCCGCGTTTCTGCAGCTATGTTCTCAAAGCCTACGCGTATTGCTCTAGAGCCACGTTTCTGCAACTATGTTCTCAACGCCAACGCGTATTGCTCTAGTGCCGCGTTTCTGCAGCTATGTTGTCAACGCCAACGCGTATTGCTCTAGTGCCGCGTTTCTGCAGCTATGTTCTCAACGCCAACGCGTATTGCTCTAGAGCAGCGTTTCTGCAACTATGTTGCTCAACGCCAACGCGTATTGCTCTAGTGCCGCGTTTCTGCAGCTATGTTGTCAACGCCTACGCGTATTGCTCTAGTGCCGCGTTTCTGCAGCTATGTTCTCAACGCCAACGCGTATTGCTCTAGTGCCGCGTTTCTGCACTATGTTCTCAACGCCAACGCGTATTGCTCTAGTGCCGCGTTTCTGCAGCTATGTTCTCAAAGCCTACGCGTATTGCTCTAGAGCCGCGTTTCTGCAGCTATGTTCTCAACGCCAACGCGTATTGCTCTAGTGCCGCGTTTCTGCAGCTATGTTCTCAACGCCAACGCGTATTGCTCTAGTGCCGCGTTTCTGCAGCTATGTTGTCAACGCCTACGCGTATTGCTCTAGAGCCGCGTTTCTGCAGCTATGTTCTCAACGCCAACGCGTATTGCTCTAGTGCCGCGTTTCTGCAGCTATGTTGTCAACGCCTACGCGTATTGCTCTAGTGCCGCGTTTCTGCAGCTATGTTCTCAAAGCCTACGCGTATTGCTCTAGAGCCACGTTTCTGCAACTATGTTCTCAACGCCAACGCGTATTGCTCTAGTGCCGCGTTTCTGCAGCTATGTTGTCAACGCCTACGCGTATTGCTCTAGAGCCGCGTTTCTGCAGCTATGTTCTCAACGCCTACGCGTATTGCTCTAGTGCCGCGTTTCTGCAGCTATGTTCTCAACGCCTACGCGTATTGCTCTAGTGCCGCGTTTCTGCAGCTATGTTCTCAACGCCTACGCGTATTGCTCTAGAGCCACGTTTCTGCAACTATGTTCTCAACGCCAACGCGTATTGCTCTAGTGCCGCGTTTCTGCAGCTATGTTGTCAACGCCTACGCGTATTGCTCTAGAGCCGCATTTCTGCAGCTATATTCTCAACGCCTTCGCGTATTGCTCTAGAGCAGCGTTTCTGCAGCTATGTTCTCAACGCCTACGCGTATTGCTCTAGTGCCGCGTTTCTGCAGCTATGTTCTCAACGCCTACGCGTATTGCTCTAGAGCCGCGTTTCTGCAACTATGTTCTCAACGCCAACGCGTATTGCTCTAGTGCCGCGTTTCTGCAGCTATGTTGTCAACGCCTACGCGTATTGCTCTAGAGCCGCGTTTCTGCAGCTATGTTCTCAACGCCAACGCGTATTGCTCTAGAGCCGCGTTTCTGCAGCTATGTTCTCAACGCCTACGCGTATTGCTCTAGTGCAGCGTTTCTGCAGCTATGTTCTCAACGCCTACGCGTATTGCTCTAGAGCCGCGTTTCTGCAACTATGTTCTCAACGCCAACGCGTATTGCTCTAGTGCCGCGTTTCTGCAGCTATGTTGTCAACGCCTACGCGTATTGCTCTAGTGCCGCGTTTCTGCAGCTATGTTCTCAACGCCTACGCGTATTGCTCTAGAGCCACGTTTCTGCAACTATGTTCTCAACGCCAACGCGTATTGCTCTAGTGCCGCGTTTCTGCAGCTATGTTGTCAACGCCTACGCGTATTGCTCTAGAGCCGCGTTTCTGCAGCTATGTTCTCAACGCCAACGCGTATTGCTCTAGAGCAGCGTTTCTGCAGCTATGTTCTCAACGCCTACGCGTATTGCTCTAGTGCCGCGTTTCTGCAGCTATGTTCTCAACGCCTACGCGTATTGCTCTAGAGCAGCGTTTCTGCAACTATGTTCTCAACGCCAACGCGTATTGCTCTAGTGCCGCGTTTCTGCAGCTATGTTCTCAACGCCAACGCGTATTGCTCTAGTGCCGCGTTTCTGCAGCTATGTTCTCAACGCCAACGCGTATTGCTCTAGTGCCGCGTTTCTGCAGCTATGTTGTCAACGCCTACGCGTATTGCTCTAGAGCCGCGTTTCTGCAGCTATGTTCTCAACGCCTACGCGTATTGCTCTAGAGCCGCGTTTCTGCAGCTATGTTCTCAACGCCTACGCGTATTGCTCTAGTGCCGCGTTTCTGCAGCTATGTTCTCAACGCCTACGCGTATTGCTCTAGTGCCGCGTTTCTGCAGCTATGTTCTCAACGCCTACGCGTATTGCTCTAGAGCAGCGTTTCTGCAACTATGTTGCTCAACGCCAACGCGTATTGCTCTAGAGCCGCGTTTCTGCAGCTATGTTCTCAACGCCTACGCGTATTGCTCTAGAGCCGCGTTTCTGCAGCTATGTTCTCAACGCCTACGCGTATTGCTCTAGAGCCGCGTTTCTGCAGCTATGTTCTCAACGCCTACGCGTATTGCTCTAGTGCCGCGTTTCTGCAGCTATGTTCTCAACGCCTACGCGTATTGCTCTAGAGCCGCGTTTCTGCAACTATGTTCTCAACGCCAACGCGTATTGCTCTAGAGCCGCGTTTCTGCAGCTATGTTCTCAACGCCTACGCGTATTGCTCTAGAGCCGCGTTTCTGCAACTATGTTCTCAACGCCAACGCGTATTGCTCTAGTGCCGCGTTTCTGCAGCTATGTTCTCAACGCCTACGCGTATTGCTCTAGAGCCGCGTTTCTGCAGCTATGTTCTCAACGCCTACGCGTATTGCTCTAGAGCAGCGTTTCTGCAGCTATGTTCTCAACGCCTACGCGTATTGCTCTAGTGCCGCGTTTCTGCAGCTATGTTCTCAACGCCAACGCGTATTGCTCTAGAGCCGCGTTTCTGCAGCTATGTTCTCAACGCCAACGCGTATTGCTCTAGTGCCGCGTTTCTGCAGCTATGTTGTCAACGCCTACGCGTATTGCTCTAGAGCCGCGTTTCTGCAGCTATGTTCTCAACGCCTACGCGTATTGCTCTAGAGCCGCGTTTCTGCAGCTATGTTCTCAACGCCTACGCGTATTGCTCTAGTGCCGCGTTTCTGCAGCTATGTTCTCAACGCCTACGCGTATTGCTCTAGAGCCGCGTTTCTGCAGCTATGTTGTCAACGCCTACGCGTATTGCTCTAGAGCCGCGTTTCTGCAGCTATGTTGCTCAACGCCTACGCGTATTGCTCTAGTGCCGCGTTTCTGCAGCTATGTTCTCAACGCCTACGCGTATTGCTCTAGTGCCGCGTTTCTGCAGCTATGTTCTCAACGCCTACGCGTATTGCTCTAGTGCCGCGTTTCTGCAGCTATGTTCTCAACGCCTACGCGTATTGCTCTAGAGCCACGTTTCTGCAGCTATGTTCTCAACGCCAACGCGTATTGCTCTAGTGCCGCGTTTCTGCAGCTATGTTGTCAACGCCTACGCGTATTGCTCTAGAGCCGCGTTTCTGCAGCTATATTCTCAACGCCTTCGCGTATTGCTCTAGAGCAGCGTTTCTGCAGCTATGTTGTCAACGCCTACGCGTATTGCTCTAGTGCCGCGTTTCTGCAGCTATGTTCTCAACGCCTACGCGTATTGCTCTAGAGCCGCGTTTCTGCAGC
>JARKHS020002191.1:0-52640 GCA_030143305.2 Amblyomma americanum
TATCCGACAGACGTTATGCACGTCATAGAGTTCTGTAATAAAATGATTAACTAAATTTAGCTAATAAACTTTTTAATTTTGATCTTCGGGTGCGAGAATACAATGCGAAATCGGAAGGCCAGGAACATGGAATGTGAGCCCGGTTTTAAATTTTTTAAAATCTGCAATGTGATTCAAAATACCGAGCTTCAAAATTACGCATTTGAAGCTCGTTGAGTTTTACCCGCCGCGGTGGCTGAGTGGTGAGGGCGCTCGACTACTGATCCGGAGTTCCCGGGTTCGAACCCGACCGCGGCGGCTGCGTTTTTATGGAGGAAAAACACTAAGGCGCCCGTGTGCTGCGCGATGTCAGTGCACGTTAAAGATCCCCAGGTGGTCGAAATTATTCCGGAGCCCTCCACTACGGCACCTCTTTCTTCATTCACTCCCTCCTTTATCCCTTTCCTTACGGCGCGGTTCAGGTGTCCAACGATATATGAGACAGATACTGTGCCATTTCCTTTCCCCAAAAATCAATTATTAAGCTCGCTGAGTGACCCGCCGCGGTGGCTCAGTGGTTAGGGCACTCGACTACTGATCCGGAGTTCCCGGGCTCGAACCCAACCGCGGCGGCTGAGTTTTTATGGAGGAAAAACGCTGAGGCGCCCGTGTGTTGTGCGATGTCAGTGCACGTTAAAGATCCCCAGGTGGTCGAAATTATTCCGGAGCCCTCCACTACGGCACCTCTTTCTTCCTTTCTTCTTTCACTCCCTACTTTATCCCTTCCCTTACGGCGCGGTTCAGGTGTCCAACGATATATGAGACAGATACTGCGCAATTTCCTTCCCCCTCCCCCCCCCACAAAAACCAATTATTATTAAGCTCGTTGTGTTGGCTCTCCCGTGTTCCAGGATTATAAAAAGACGTCGCTCGCATTTCTTATGTAGCAAATACAGACGCAGTTTGTGTATCCTATGGCGTTGAATCAGTTAAAATTGTTTGCGCGACGATACTACGTGCAGCGACGCCATTTTATAAGTGTGTAGTGCGGGAAAGCAAACTAAACTAGCTTTCAGGTGCGTATTTTGGACGTCCGATATTTCGAACCACATTGCTGATGAAGAAAACTGATAAACCGGGCTCATCTTAGATGTTCGCCGCCTTTAATTTCGCAATATAATCTTGGCCTCCCGAATAAAAAAAAGGTAGCTAAATTGATTTAATTACTTTTTAATTATAAACCTCTATAAGGTACATAGTCGCGCCTTACTGTAGAATTCACCTGTACAGACTGCCTTAAGGTATCTCTCGTGGTTTTTGAAAGAAAAATATGCATTGAATAATTTGAAACACCCGGTACTCAGGTGCTATAGCTATAGCACTTGTGTATAATGCATGGTGAGGAACGTATGCTTCGAAATATACTTTGGCCACGCCGAACAGATGAGGATGTCCCATGAGTGTGCCATCGTTGTCCACACACCCGTCTTTTGCTTCGCACTCGAATCCGCTTAACCGTTATTTTATCAAAACGGATCTAAAGCAATGACAACTACGAAGTAAACTATTTTTTTTTATTTTAAAGAATCGTCGCAGGTGTGGTGCGACACGAATGCTCGCAATCTTCCCGCCCATACCCAGCAATTCTGGACAAAGGCATTTTTGAGCGGGAAACCGTTTATGAACGCAATTTTTCATATAAAGTAAGATTTCACTATAGCAATCAATATATTTGCAGATCACCCGTCGGTAGTCTGGTATATTTTTCTATTAACGTTTTTGCTATATCGTCAAAAGCGTTCCCTATTGGTTGTCTATAACAGTCTTAACTGCTCGATGCGATCGCTGGAAACACTTTAAAAGAGATATTTTGCTAGATATCAGAATAATGAACCATTACCTTCAATATTTCCATAACGGTGTCTTACAATTTTCCCATTTTCAAAATTTTTGCCCCATAAAGCTGGACTTGTACTAAGTTTCTTTGCTTATCAATGTTGAACACTATGGAAAGTAACGCAGACAGCGGATGTGTGCTTGATCTGCGCTATCATCACTTAATTCTCCTGTTATTGTGGCCAATTATTCACCCTCAACCAACTGACTCAGTGATCAGCTGATCGACAATAACTGGCACGTAAAACATAATGCTCAAACCTTGGTCCGGTGGTCGATACTGCCGCGCGAAACACCTTAGTTGTTGTGGCATATACTTCACTTTTGCCATAAACACATACATGGGTTCATTTCATACGTTGAAGCTGAGAAATCTCCCAATAATACGTGCTCTAACACAAGCGTTGCCTTCGAGAGGTGTGGCCGTGTATACGAACGAGGCGGCGACCTCTACGGGCTCACGAACGCGGCGGCATTCTCCGAGAAAGCTGCCGAGATGAAACACTGCCAGGCCGGATCGATCGCGTCCAAGGCGCCCCTTGTGGCGCGCGCAGAGCTCGGGCGACTGGGAGAAGGGGACTCGGGGGATGGGGGAGGGAAAGCAGAGAGAGAGAGGGAGAGGCGGATTGACAGTGCGTGTGCCGTGTGGGAGACAGCACTTCCGCGGGACACATCGAGGAGGAAAACCGTTGGAGCAGCCAGAACATCAAGGAGAGCTATTCGCGACTGTACTCTATACACACGGCGAAGAGATAAAAGTGGGGAAGCAAACACCTGAAACTTCTCTCGAAATGCGGTATCTTTGCTCGGCCGTGGAAATGCTGCGCGACTGGCGTCTCACGACGAACGCACGTAAGAGGGACACTAGAGCGGCAGAAGGGAACATTTTTTTTTTGTGTGTGGAAGCAAATGAAGAAGAAGAAAAAAAGACAACGGAGGGAGCCAAACCTAGCTGTTCACGAGTAGAGACCGAGTTGTGGCCGGAAAGGAAGCAGTAAAAATGGCGACGGTGGAAGGAACCGAGGCGGTTGATGAAAAGGCGGCGGCGTCTGGCCGGGCCTGATGGTGGAAGAAAGCGTCGTGCTCCCCATTGTGGGACACGCACGGGCGGCGACCGGGATAGAGGGGAAGACAAGAGGGGAAAGGCTCGCCACGAGCAGAGCTCTGGTCGAAGGGAGAAAAGGAAAAGACGGACCGCTCCTGGTCCTCACTGTGTCCATCCGCTTCCGCAGCCACGCCCTCTGGCGGCTCTCTCCTGCGCATCCCCAGATGAAAGAGGATGGAGAGCAATTGGGGAGCGCGATGGGAGGAGGGCGGAGGTTGGAAGTGGCAAGGAGACGAAAGAGAAGCGACGGCGGGAGCTTGCTTCCCGAAAGAGCTCTCCGCCCCGGGAGGAGAGCGCCGCTCTGGCGGCAGCCTCCATCTTTGGCCTCCACGTGTTCCTCTTTTCCCGTTTGCTGCCCTCTTTGTTCTCATTTTCCGTCCCCTACGCGCTGCGTCCCTCGTACGCTGCTTTCACCGTCTCTGCTGCCGCTGCTGCAAGTGCGGCTGCGTTTTCCCCGTCGGAAAGCCCGCCATCTCGGCGGGTGCGGCAACGCCCACTACTTTTGTACCAGCTTCCTTTTTGTTCCCTCACATTTCCCCATTGGCCTTCTCTTTCCCCTTCTCTTCCCCTCTCTAAATATATACCCCGCTATATATATATAGCTCCGGTGTCGTCGCTCCTCATTTTGAAGCACTTTTGCTTTTGTTCGTTGTCTTTCCTATACGTGCCTCTCGTCTTCCCGTCTTCGCCATCTCAGTGCGTGTGTGTAGCTGTCTTCTTGCTGTTTCCACTTTCCTCAGGGCTGCGTGTCCGGGGAGAAGACGCCTGCGTTTGGTGTCCGGTTATGGCCGTATATTTTTCTTCCTTTCTTGCTATTCTCTTTACACGCGGGTTGGAGGCCGGTGCACTCCTGCTCGGCTCCTTCTGCGGGGAGGCAACCGTTCCTCCTCAGGCTCGCTTTTCTTCGCTTCGCTTTGCCTCCTGTGCCTTGTCCCTACGGCGTGGTCTTTCCCTTATGTCTCCCCTTTTCTGTAGGTGTTCCCGCTTGCCCGGCGAAGTTGCCATGGACGCGCGCGCTCACGGTGCCCAGCGAGGCGACGGTGCGCCTTGCTGAAATGTCGAAAGGAACATAGGCGCGCGCGGTTGCTGTAAATGTGCCGCTATCAAGGTTTGGTGTTCAGCGAACTTTTACCGTCTTATCTTCAGCTGTTCATATACGCCGTCAAAATACCTCGTAGAACGCTATGTGCGCATAGTACATTACATGTGTGAACGAGAACCGATGTTCTCATCGCCTCTATCCACGTCGAGCACCTCCATGTCTGTCAAGACGAAGACGGTGAACATATGGCGGACCTCTCTGGCTTTCGGTTGCGTTACGGTTGCTTTATTCATTCTTTCTGTGCATTCTGTAGTACAATTCGATAAACACACCGATGCCCCTCAGCATAAATACTCAGCTCAAGCAAAGGCTGTCTAAAAGGCTCACAGGACGGTTACCACTGTGTAGTGCGAGAATAAGCTAAAGCTGTTGAGGTATTATTCTCTCTCCTTCTTTTACGGTCACCACTCTCCCAGTTCTTCTAGTGGCAACCACCCTCCGTTTGCGCGTTCCTCTGCTTTTGCCATACCCTCCTTCTTACACGGTGACAACCCTCCGCACGGTTCCCGCCGTAACCACCATCCGCTTACACACTCAGCTCTCCCCACTCTCTCCTTCTACGGTAACCACCCGCCAGGCAGTTCCCGTCACATCCACTCTCTGGTTGCACATTCTTATGCTCTCGCCATACCATCCTCTTTCAACGGTTGCCATCTGGAAGGTTAACCCCCTACGGTTCGCATTCTTTCCTCTTGCCATACCCTCCTTCCTTCCTTCCTTCCTTCCTTCCTTCCTTCCTTCCTTCCTTCCTTCCTTCCCTCCTTCCTTCCTTCCTTCCTTCCTTTCTTTCTTTCTTTCTTTCTTTCTTTCTTTCTTTACTTCTTTCTTTCTTCCTTCTTCTTCCTTCCTTCCTTCCTTCCTTCCTTCCTTCCTTCCTTCCTTCCTTCCTTCCTTCCTTCCTTCCTTCCTTCCTTCCTTCCTTCCTTCCTTCCTTCCTTCCTTCCTTCCTTCCTTCCTTCCTTCCTTCCACGGTATCCACTCTCCAGGAGGTTCCGGTGGTAACCAACCTCCGGTCACGCATTCCTCCGCTCTCGTCATGCCCTCCTCCATCCATGGTAACCACCCTTAAGGTGATTCCCGTGGGAACCACCATCCGGTTATACGCCGACTACTACATATGCATGATCAATGGTTTCACGGAATACCATCTGGCTTGGAGCGAACATTGCCAAAAAGCATTTGTCAGCGCCGCATAGAAAAACTTGTAATCGCGCCTTATTTTAGAGTAATTTCAGTTACGTAACACGAAGCATGCTCTTGCATCTACAATAGTCCATAGCGCAATTTCAACCGTAGAGATGCCGGTGTCGTTCCCTCCAGTTCTCTCGGTGTGATCAAAGGTGTACGTACACGAGCCCCGAAGCGTCGTGTTTTCTTTAGTAATTTTGGCTAGCGTATGTTCACTATTTTAGCTACTACTACTACTACTACTACTACTATTACTGCTGCTGCTGCTACTACCACCAGTACTACTACTAGTGCTACTGCTGCTACTACTACTACTACTACAAAATAATAATAATAATAATAATAATAATAATAATAATAATAATAATAATAATAATAATAATAATAATAATAATAATAATAATAATAATAATAATAATAATAATAATGCGAGCAGTGTACTGCGATCTCACAGTCTCGTTATTTTCCGCACAGAGCTGTGTTCCTGGTAACTATCCCGTTGAAAGTGCCACAGTACAAGCGCGGAATCCGCGCGCGATTAAAAAAAGGTGAGGAAAAGACGGAGTGAAAAGAAGTATACTTACCGATACCGCGCAAGGGAAAGGAAGAGAGGCCTCATTTCACGCGTTTTCAGTGGCCCATCTCCGGCTTCTAAAGCGCCCACGTCCCATTTCACGCCCTGATGACGCGGACTGCCGGGTGTCACAAAAACCGGCAGCGCGCGCGGGTCCTTCCGGTCCCTGGCGGTGTCAATCCGATGCCGCTTGACTCCCTGCTTCCCCGCCCCGTACCCCTGCAGCCCACGGATCATTGCGCGCTCTCACGTTTCAGGGTCGGCCAACAGATTCGCCGGCTCCTTTGACACTGCATTCATCATATTAGCGCGTCACCAGCCGGACCGAGTGGGGGCGCTGCCGGCGGCGTCGCGCAGTTGCTCGAGAGCGACGGAGAGATTAAGTACGTGGACGACCCTCTGAAAAGCAAAACGGTCCCTCGCAAAAGCGATAAAAAGCGGGTGCATGACGTAGCCGCCGATTTGCACACGGCTCGCGTGACGAGGGAGGCCAATTTGCTCTTTTGCGTGTAATTTGTCTCCCCACTTAATCCTCTCGCGAAAGCCCCAGCTCTTCAGACTATCCTTGACCCTCGTGTCTCGTTTGAGCTCGCATAATCCGGCTCTTTGATCCGCTAATCGGAGCGGGATTGAGCGGTATATAAGCTGTCCTGCCTTGGGGCAGAGTGGCTGAACAAGCGACGTCGCTGTCATCATTCATGGCAGTGTGTGCGTAAGAGAGTTTGCGCATCTTCGCTATGCATAAGTGCTCATTTGCATGAGTGTGTATCGGCGGAGACGGCGTCATCATATTACTAGGTCAGGAGGCAAACACGGTCGGATGAACGAAAATGGAGTGAGCGCATGCAGAACGTGTACCTGTAACCGCTGCAAACTCCTGAATAAAGGCCGAATTTATAGCTGAAGCGTTTGAAAATGTCTGGATTTTCAGTTCTTTTTTTTTTTCTTTTAAATAGGCGGAGCATCTATTATTTTCTTTTTTCTTCTTTTCGTGTCGTTGAAGTGACAGTTGCAACCTGTCAATTCTTGATTCCTTACATATGCACCAGGCAAGGTGGCGCGGATTACGTGTTCCCAAACTCAACCATGACTTTAAAGCTTCCACAGCTGCTCGTTGCAATACATATGATTGTCTGTTGTCTGTTGTTGCCAGGAAGAAAGAAATGGAAAGTGCACAGGCCTGCTCACTGGCTCAAGACGAGCCACAATCGCTACCACGTGCAGATAGAAGGAGAGTTGAAAGATGGGATAGAAAGACAGGATAGTAAAGACGCGCTAAAGACAAGGCCGAACCCGGAGGTAGTGCAATACCGGGCATTCAGCTCTCCTTTATTCTCTTCGGCGCCTATTCATACTTGACACTTGAGTCAGGCTGCTATTATGTTGGGCATACAATTATTGTAGTAAGGTTTAATTGAATGCCTGGGCAGCCGTTTTTGACGTTTTTGCAACAGCGCAACTGTTGCAGTGAGCACGCAATTATGATCCTTTTCGAAGTCTTGACTAGCTAGAGTCGCATAACAACTCAGCTTATGATGGAGGCAGCTGAGAATACTTCAGTGTGTCCTTCTGCTATATGATCCCTGATTCAGCTCCCGGGAACTTTGCTGGAATTGGTATTCTTAGCCACGTTTCTGAGCCTATAAAGTTGAACTTTGTTAATACGACGTTAGAGGGGCCCCACGATTTCTTCGTTATAACTGCTGTTTTGTGATAACAATAGGTGACATTGTTTGCAACCGCCGCTTGTAAACGCGCTTACCAGCCGCTGTGAAAAGAGAAGATTCACTGACGTCGCCGAGGCCGTCATTTCGTTGCTCGAGAAGCACGGAGTAAGGCCTACGGCGCGTATCTAATCGGCTTATCGCCACCTGATCCGGACTGCACCGCTGAAGCTGCGCACTGTTCAACAAAATGGCGCCCGTGACATGACGTGAACACCTCCTGACCCGAGGACAACATAGCTGATGTTTAGTGTGCCGCCTTCATCACGCCCACCGAGCGCCTACCACGCGTGCGAATATAAGCTACACCGACCGAATATGTCAGCCTCGACAACGTGCGCCCGTGTCTTTCACGGCCCACATGGGCTTCAGTGCCTAGAAAATGGGTCTTGGAGGAATGATATCGTAGATAACAGGAAGAAACCTTTTAGAAATATTTAGCTCTGTTTTTGTAGGTGCTGAAACAGATACTTGCCTTTGTAAAAGAGGGCGCGCGTCGGCAATTCCGTCACTGCTCGTTTTGGTAGGCTTCGCCGCGAAGCACATGAGCATGCGGGCTACAGCTCTTCACAGCATAAGGGTGTCTTGCGGAGAATACGTACGCCAAGGCTATGATGATGGCCGCCTTCTCGTCAATGGTAACTGTTTTGCGCTTTTTTTTTTCCGCCGCTTGGCCCGACAAACCAACGAGATTCCAAGCACACCTAGCGCACTGCCAAAAGATTTTAACCACGCGACCATGCTGCGGAAACAAAAACTAAACTGCACAAAGATCTAAACATCAGAGCGCGCTCGTAGAGAGCTATGTGCAGCAAGGAGGTTGGGGAACGGGGAAATTGCACCGACCTTGGCAAATCTGTCGAGGTGTAGCATGCATGGCGCTGCGGGCCTTGCGCACCTCGCAGTGTGACATCGTTCAGCGGGCCGCGTACCCAATTTTCTGCGAAAAGAAAGGCCCAGCGTCAAACCACTTACTGAAGACTACGAACTATCCAGACATATATACGGTCCATCCAGGCCCGTATGTTTCCGTAAGATTTCCGTATGTTTCCTGCGGTGTTCGATAAAGCAGGCTACACCCGGTTATTTCAGTTTGCCACATCGAATCTGTACGGAGCTGTTGAGCATCGTTATGAAACGGCAAACTCAGCGCCAAATGGTTAGTGAGAATTATTGGAGGTTCATTATGTCCATTTGTAGGAAAACTTTACTTCGTAAAAACGAGATATCTGATACATACATAGCCTTCTATGGGAGCTTCCAAGGGCAACGACTGTTTCTTCGTTATATTGATCATTTTGATATAAACCGTTTCGTTATAGCGAGGTTTCAGGTATAGTGACCATCTATGATGTTTTGTACTTTTTGCCACTAAAGAACATCATTTGAGCATTCCAGTCACTTTAACGATGGTGCATGTATCTGATATCACCGTAGATGCGTGACTCGAAAGTTGAGCAGCTGTAGCTTCCTCTCAGACGTGAAGGACTGTGTTTTGGACGTGCATGCTATGGCACGTTACCAAGAGCTCACTTTATGCGAGAACATTTGCGAATGCGTCTTCAGTTAATGGACGACAGCAAATAATTCATTCCTGCCAAACTCATTGCTGCCCTTATCTGGCATTGATCTTGCACTGAAGAGGTGATGACCTCATCCGGTAACTCATTCCATGAAACGCATCGTTCACACAGATGACAAACGCTGGCAGCCGATCTGTACAAGGCTGACGCCTCCAACAACACCCCCCCCCCCCCCTAACAGACTCACTCGTTCCCAGCGCTATAATACGCGTGGATTTGACCAATGAACGCCCCGGCACGAATGTGATCTGCATTCGAAACGATAGCCGCGCGGATTCTCAGAGATCATTAAGGCCCCCTATTGTCTAATGCGCGAGACGTGACGCTCTGTAGGCTGGTCGCTTATTCCCGGTCCATGTGCATTCTCTATCCGTTTCAGAAGGTGGTAGTGTGGGCATCGAAAAGCGTTCTCACGAGCCTCCACCGTACTCGAGGTGAACCTGTACGTGTTATTAGTGCAGTAATGAGCTGTTGATCAATACTCGGCGAGATGTTTATCCGTGAATACATCGTCACGAAGCGTGGGCTAGGCGCCAGAATTTGTGTAACAGGTTCAAAGTGCAGTCCTCAGGATTTTTGGCGCAGAAAAATGCAAATAGAGATCCCAAGTACAAGAGGAGGTCCTGATCGTGTTGTTAACTACTTGTGCGGGTGCAGACTAGAAACATCATGCCAATGACTTTACTACATAGGTTATAAGCAAATGCTAGTCACTCCGCGCGGCTTATTATGACGGTCTTGTGCACACAAAAATATCAGTGAAAGGCACATAGCTGGCGTGCCTATATCCTGGCAAGCACAAGCCCCTTTGAAACTCGACAACCTGAACGCCAATTTGACGTGCTTCACTGCATTACACGTGCTGCGTGGAGAAGCAACACTAAAAAAAACAGCGCTGCCGTGTTGTGCAGTTTACATGCAGGGGAATGCAGAGATATGCAGAAAAGGGCGACGTTATCCAGGCTTAGATGCTTTTCCGCGAGCCTCGCTGCTTTTATTCTACGCGGGCTTACTTTATTAGCTCCAGCGTTGCACCTTCCTGGGGCGTTTTTTCTTGCGCTTCTTGCAACTGAGTTCTGTAGGCTTGCACATTCCTGTATAGGTCAAGGGGGGTTCTGTTTGCTTCTTTAATTGGCAATTTATTTTGGTCAGAACATATCTCTTCGCGGTGGCTCATTTCCTGCGAGTTGGCTGAGTGGGTGTGGAGTTCGCGAGAGCGCACGCTTGTATACTGAGATGTCGATACACGCTAAAGACCCTACATGTGCTCTGAATTAGCCAGGCGCCTAGCTTCCACTGCGGCGATCCTTATTGCATGCAGTGCTTATACGCAGTGCCTACACACCGCAGTGCCTACATGTATCGAAACTACTGGCATTCGTGCAAAAAAGCCCGATAGGATTCTTTCTCGGAAGTACTCGGTCTCTGTTATGGCGATTTCAACATGACCAACTTCTTCCTTCGCGTTCTCTTGTATCAAGTGTTTCTACCTTCTTAAATTTTCTTGTTCTTAAAATAAGTGCTCTTATTTCGACGTCTCATTCAGTTTATTAACAACCGCTTTTGGAGGTGGAAGGGGTGGGGGGGGGGGGGGGGCGTCAGTAAGAAATGCCATTCCGACCATACATCATCCAGCAGTTCGAGAAGGCCTCTCTGCATGTGCTCCAAAATCATAAATAAATGAACGGTGGGGATGATTATATGCGGCTTCGATCGTTGCGTCTTGTTAAGACCCGCGTTCACACATTCCTCCAGGGGCGTTGAGAGCCTTAATAATAGTTCTCGAATACCTGGTAAAAACAGAACAAGATAAACAAAATGCTCTTGTTTTTAATTCCATAGCATCAAATATTCATTTCTTATTTTTTCATTGCTCTCTATTGGAAAGAAACGCGTCAGAAATGTCAGCATTCCACCGACTGCGTTTTGCAATTTGTTCGCCCACTTTCTTTAAGCACGTGATAAAAAACAGAAAGCATCCTGCAAAAAAATCATTTCTTTCGTGCCGCTGCTGAGAAAATAGCATCGCACAGACGCATACACGCACACACATAGTATAACGCCCCGAATTGCGTGCTCCCTAGCGAGCTGGAGACGCCACGTTGCTTTTTCTCCGCCCACCCAGACCGCCTCCTTCTATTATTACCGCTCTTTTGTGCGTGTGCTTCGCGAAAACGGAGAACCCGCAGAGGCCTTATTTCCCGAGCCGCTTATTTCTTTCTTTCCGTTTCGTAACGGTAACCGCCCACACGGCACGCTATATATACGCCTTCGAAATGGAACATTTCAATGCGTCGAGCCGGTTCCTGGCATTCCCATCTTTCCTATTTCTTTTTTAAACTAAAACAAGCAAAACCAGGGTATTACAAGCAAATAAAGCAAGCGTATACGTATTCTGCAATTGTGCGTTTCTTTTTATTTGTGTTTTTCATTCAGCTTTGCCTAGCCTTCCACCGCGCGAATGCAGCAAGCGCAATGAACTTCAAAGCATGGACGAAAGGAAATCAGTCTGTCTTCTTTAATTTCTCTTTTTGTTTTTTCGGCTTTTTTGTTTCGACATAAGTAAACCCGCTGCGCCCTGCGCCTAGGGGGGGAGGCAGGATGGGACTGCCGCAAGCGGCTTTGATTTCGGTCCTTGAGAATCGGGGCGTCGCGTGAGTTGCCTGCTTGAAAAATGAAGTGCGCCTCGAAACTGCCGGCATTCGTTATTTCGCTGGGATGCCGCGTGCTGTAGAAGCGGGGGAGAAGGACCCCATCGAAGTCGTGCGTGATGCGACTTGAGTGCGTTATAGTGGCTCGTTTTATGGCATTCGCGCCGAGACGCCCCCCCCCCCCCCCCCCCCCCCCCATTTCCCCGTTCCCTTCTTCTCTGGGTCTCTTTCGATTAAATTTTTTTTTCGGCGGGACGCGACGAATACTGGTTGCTTGCTGTTTCCAATATCTGCATGCATGCGTCTATTTTGTTTGGATGCAGCTACTTTATTTTTTTTCTCTTTGCAAAGACTGTCATTGAAGAACTCAAAACGACAAACTGCCATGCACCTACATAGTCGGAGCTTCTTTCAAGGGGTGTATTTATTTGGGCATTTAATTTATACTCCGCGCTGCTATTATCAGCGCGGTGAAATATTAAGAGGAAGAGGGAGATATAGGTTGCTTCTAATGCAACACCAAGTATGGAGTCCAGTCGCACAAGGCCTGATCATCGGTATCATCGATTTTCGTGAGTGTTAGGTAGCTAGCTATAATAAAAAATAAATAAAAATGTAGTTTATTATATTGCTTTGCTGTCTCACTATAGCGTTGTGTTTTTGTTTTCGGCGTTGCTTGAAAGATGCGCTCATCTTGTCATTGTCTGTGTCGTTTGAGCGCCACAGAACGTACTATTTATTCACCGGTTTTGGTGTACTAAATAACTATTGCGTCTTAATTAAGGTCTATTACTTCGTCGGATGTTCAAATATTTCCTACATGAGATTCTTGGTGTCGGATTGGACGAGACGTCAAGAAGCCTAATCCCGCTTATGAAGTGCGCTTCGCCGTCTGGCACACCGCTTCACAGCGAAGCATGCTTGCACGGGTGCTCGTTGTTGAAGCGGCGGAAGATATTCAGCAGGAGTGCTCAGATGAAAAGGAGTTTAGTTTTGTCCTTTTTTTTACGCCTAGCAGTACTCATTGTGCTGCGTGCTCGTGATGTACATTGCTACTCACTCCCTCTCCGGTATTCGCTGAAGAGTTTCATTCTCTTTGCCACACCCTGGGTTGGCATTTCTGTCAGTGCTCACTGGTGTGACCGCGGGTTCCTTACGCACTCTGGAGCCTGAATGGAATGCGATTTTCTCAAACTTCCATTGCATAAATGTTAACTTTGCGTGCTTATTCGCACTGACAGTCACGATGATGTGTCCCTTCATCGGCTTAGCGCATTCGTTGCATACGTAAATCTCTTTTTATTCAAAATTTGGGAACTGAGTAATTCATCGTGCCTTGCGTGCGATGTTTGTAGAGTGCATGCAAACACTGCCGGTGAGCCGCTTCACTCATTTTCCAGACTCTCTCCAAAGGCTCCGCTGTGTTTGAGCAGTAACTCTGTTTCTGCGCTCGAGTAGTAATACATCTTGGCGAGCGCCGGCTACTACAGTTGGCGCGCAACGAAGGCACTCTTGACCTTTTCCGTAAAAGCAGGAATCAGGGAGAGACTGAAAACAGCGCTTTTCGCTTACACGTCATGCGTACTTGCTGTGTGCCAGTGTTTTTGTATCCTTGTGCGCATATAAGCTTCTCTGCGTAAGCGTGAAGCCATTTGAAATGGTACGCTAAGATCTCAAGTTCGGGACAACACCTGCAGTTCCCGTTGCAGACTCCGTGCCCCTTTTTCTCCATTCTAGCGTCAAGCTTGTCTTCTGGTCTTACCTTAATTGTGATATAAACCTTATCCTAAACCTTATCGGGCACTTAAGACATGGCGTGCGCCAGACGAAATGGAACAATGGGACAAAGTGAAGAGGCTGTCGAATTCATTGTGGTAGCGCGGACATCTGGGATACAGAAGCCAAAGTGATTTAGCGGTCAGTGCAAAACGTAGAAATCATTATTAGAAAGATAAGAATGTTTTCCCGTCCAAAACATCTACCTTCGCTGAGAATCCCGTTAGCTAATGCAGTTTGGCTGTATCGCCTGCCTGTCGGTAATGTTCTCCCTTTCTCTGCGATGACGTGCAGATTTGTTGTCCCTTAGAATGGACATCAAACAGATTTGACAAATGTGAGAAACGTTCTTTATGGCGTACACATCTTTGCCGTATTCGCAAGCGGTTGAAATTTCACGTTATCGAGCCACGAGAATATTTCGACAAGCGAACTATAGGGAACCGGTACAACAATGAACACTAAATACCCCAAAGACGGTCTTATCAGTCACAACTGCCCCTCTGTTAAGCGAAGCGCTCCACGTCTTTTGGCAAACTCTGACGTGCTTTGCGGTGGAGCATCCGCCATGCAGCAGGGAGCGTTCGGCGGCGTCGGCGGACGTCCCACATTCGCTCAGGTTCCCACCACGTCGCGCCATCTGTCGAAGTGGAGACGAAATGTTCCGTGTTTCGCTGTCGTGAGCGCGTTCACGGCGCTTCTTTTGCTTGTCCATATTGACGTATGGTTTTTCCTATTGGCGCTGGAGACCTTCATTTTCCAACTGGTCGCTGCTGACAGGTCTTGTGCAGTTGAGTGCATTAGAATTTGCCATCGTAGAGTAGATTTGAAATAAGGGAGTATTTACTATTTCAAATCTAGTGCAGGCCGGTATTTTCCTTCTAACTTGCTGTTCACTAGAATATTTTTGAATACGGGATCTTGTAGAGGTTGAATGCGGGATCGTGTAGAGGTGCTTCGCATGCGTAGAGACTACCTTTAACAATCGACAACGCTTTAGACAGTTTAGACATCGACTTACGCAGTCACGATCATTTTTTTTTTAATTTCCCGCGTTAAAACACGCTGCTGATCTGACCTTATACTTCGCCCATATAAAAACATGCAGGATCATTCGCAAAGGAATCTTTTGTTACCAGTTGTTATAGTCGTTTTGTTGCAACCCATAGACTTCGGTTTAGCGAACCCCTGACACAACGTCTGAAAAAAATTAATTTAGAAGTTAGCTTTCAGGAAAGAGAGCATGGTAACCGTGGTTTGTGGTCTGCTGTTTGTACAATTTCTCCAACGCCTGTGCTACCTTGCTCATGATTTGCCTCTGTAAACAGGGGAGAGTGGACATTTGACCGTCTTTGTTCATATTGCCTTACCAACTATTTAGACGCTGGGAGAAAAAGGACACGCGATCAGAGAGGTATCCCACTGCCACAGGTCTGGTTTCTATTGAGGAGAGAGAGAGAGAGAAAAAAAAAAGAGAGAGAGACGTTTGCGTAACTCTGAGCCCGGTGGCCATTGTTTCTTTTCTTTCAACACGTTGTTGACGTACTAGACGAGTAATGGCCTGAAAATAAGTTCATAAATGAATGGATAGCTACGCACTCCTCATAGCTCTCAGATGATAGCGTTCGTCGAGAAGCGTGTAGTGGCAAGCCTACACTTGCTGTGTGTTGTCACAAAGCCATCCCTAAAGCGTTATGTGCGAAGTTCTGATGTTTGTGCTTTGCTGACGATAGCTGCGCCTACTATGCTCAAGTTGTGTGAGGGGAGTTTTAGGCGCGTGAAGTTCGCTCCGACATGTTTGAATTTGACGGCTGTCGTTGTGCCACCCTTACTGTGTTTGTGTAAGGGTCGCTGGTCTCTTGCCGAGGTTCCGTTGTGTGCGGCGGGGTGTTTTGGACGTGTCTGTTAAGAGCTTAACTGTTGAGGCGTACTGTCAATTTGTCATGCGTCCAACTTGTGTGTGCAACTCAATGTCCACCGCTACTGCATGAATTTCCAACGCTCTCATTGGATCTGAGCAGGGTAATGTCACTTTCGCTGTTGTAGTCTTACACTAATGACGCTTGTCTCCTGGTACCTTGCTATTGCATCCTAAAAAAAATTAGGCGTTGTTTTCTTTCCTTTGGTATGGTTATTTGCCCAAGTTATTTTCGAATCGCAAAAGGTGCTCGCGAGGGGGGGTTTCTTTGCAAGCATTAGTTGCTGTGTAAGGAAGCAAAATACGCACCGCCTCGTACGTACGAGTGACGAAAAGTTCGCGTGCTGGCAATGAGCGATGAGTGTGCAGAGTACAACTAAGAATAAGTTTTGAGACAAATAAGCTACACGGGAAAAGCTCCCACCGCCTTTTTTCTTTCACTTTATATTCTCCAAAGCGCAGGGTGTAGTCGACATTGTGTGACCCCGTGCTTCTTCGAGTTCCTTTTTGTTAAGCAAAGCGTGAACAAAAGGTTTTCGCGCGTCCCGCCCTCCTCACTTCTTAGGAACGGTGCGGAACTTTAAAATGACTTCATCCACCTCACTAGTTCTGCGTCGTGAGCAGAAGAAAAAAAATGAAGGAAGAAAGGCAGGTTTTTCACAGAAACGGAGCTTTAGTCTTTCCCGCGCACCTTGTACGCAGGCGCACATGCAGTACACGAGAACAAACGAGTTCCGAGGAGCATACACGCCACAGCAGAAGCCTGGCAGGTTCGTCTGCACTGGCCACGCATCGGCTTTCCTTTCTTCTCTCGTCTTGCCCCCGCTTTTGTTCTGCCCCTAAGCGGTGCACCGCGGCGGCTGCCGAAAAGCGCGTTCGCGCCGGAGTGGCCTCGGCTCGCCGTTTGACAGCGTCCCGTTCATTAGTCATTGTAAGGCACAACAGCGCGGAGGCAGAAGCAGCTGCGGCTGAGGAAGGAGCCAAAGCCGCGTCATGCGTGCCTGTACTGAAGAATGAACCCGAGCTCCGGGCTAAACTATAACGGAACGAAGAAGGGAAGAAGGAGGAGCGTTAAGAAATTAAAACAAGCTAAAGAGAAAGAAAGGCGAAGCGCAGTGATGGTTAAACTAGAAGGCGGATGCTTTTTCGTTGTCTTTTTTATTATTTTATGCTTTCTCGGCTGAAATGGGGTGGAGGTCTGTAAAAAGGGAGGGAGCATTCTCGTGAGGGAGAAGCTAATTACTGGCGCTCCGTAGCGGCGTTTTTTTTTTTTTTTTGCTGCGGGTCGCTGCCGTCCGTATAGTGAGTGTATGTACACACACACAAACACAAACACACACCCCCGGTTTGGAGTTCCCGCGAAGAAAAATTTGTTTTTGCCGCGACCCGGAACCTGGCCCCGTCCTCCTCCCAGAATGAACTCGCTCGCCTCCTTTTGGCGCGAACCGCGCGCGCCCGGGTGGCGTTTCGCGCGGTTTCTTCGTTGGCCTGCTCTCGGAGGGGGGGGGGGGGGGATTGCTCATCTTTCTTCTTCGCCCTTCTTCATCTTGTGCGCGTGCGAGTGCGCGGCGAAAGAAAGAAGAAAAGAGTGAAAAAACGAGAGCACTTGGCCTTTGACCCGGACAGCTTGTCTTCGCCCTTCTGCTGCTGCTGCTGTTGCGACCGAGGTGGTTTCATAAATCGGTGTTTGTCTTTGACAGAGGTGTAGTTAGCTCTTCAGCTTTAAGTAAAACACGTGCCCCCCTCTCTCCCTTCCTGCGTCGCGCGTTCTTTCTGCTTCACCCTTTCTTGCTCTGTTCTCGAACGGTTTCTCGAGAAGTCGGTGCATGCACTTCTTTGAAGCGTTCGTTCATGAATGGTGCTTTTGGTAGTCTCGGCGATGCGCGTTAATGCTTATTTATTTGACTTATTTATCGATGCTTGCAGCCGAAACAGGGACGTTACAAAGGTGGAAACAGAAACCTAATTAAGGGTAAAATACAGATGACACGCGAAAGGCTGCGGAGCTGAAGACGGTCGATAAATATGTGATTGTTTTTTAGCCGCAGAAATACGCTTTCAATTCAAATCAATTCACCGGACATACACCGAACATGCATGCATGTCACTGAGAAATAAAGAGCTTGAAAAACATCAGCGTAGTCAAGTGAAGCACTTATACTAAATGGTGTGACTATTAATTTGCCCGAAAGGAACGTGAAATAGCATGAAAGGACGCTTACACATATTTTTCACTGTTATTACGTGTGGGAGCGCTACCTATTCAAGCGGAATAAACAGGATGGTTTTGCAGCAAGGTATTGTGAGTATATATTTTTCTTTTTAAGGCATAAATGTTAGCTCACAAGTGGGGGACGTTTCGTTAGAGTATTTTGCTTGGTCCATTGTGTTTTCGCTGTCAATATGCAAGGTACAGGGACTAACCTGAATGGGGGAAGCGATTCGCTTAAAACAGTCGACTTTACGTGAGCACAAAAAAGTTAATGCATTTTACATGGTAGGGACGTAAAAATAGCGAAGTGATTACAAAAACAAAAACAAATAAATTGTTTAAATCTGCAGTTTCGCGCTAGAATGATTCAGGCGAGCAATTATAAGCAGTATCGTATCCAACGTCCTTTCTACTTGGCTTTCCACTTCGATTTTGGATAATGCAAAGCCAACTTTGCCAACTGCACAGCTTTTATTTATTGAGCAGGGCTTCGGCGCGTACGCCTGGCATGCCAAACATTTCTGCTTAAGGCGAATTGCATAAACCCGAAGAACACTTGACGTTTCTCGAGACACTGGAATTGTTTCCGGAATCTTCTTTGCTTCATAGGCATGACGTTTATTTTTTGAGAATTAGCAATGGATGTTTACTGCCCAGCGTATAAATGTGCGCAAGTTTAATGTGTGCTGAAAAGAAGATTATCCCTGACATGCTCAAGGGTGAATGGTTTCAGAGGTTTTTTATCAGGCTATGTTTATTATTATTTGCTATTTTGTTCTTTGACAGTTATCAAGTTAGGGCTTTAATTTATAGCCCTAAATAACGGCATTTTTCAGTTACGGGGATCATATCTGCAAGTATACTCATCCTCGAATGTATTTAGTATTATCAACTGTAAGCTTCAAGCAAGCTCCGCGTGCAATTTTCTATAGTTACTAAATGCGACAAACAGGAAAGTGGTGTTCGTTTTGCGGGCATCAAATATGCGATGTCCCCTCTGGCAGACAAATTAATATCGGTTGACAATAGATGATGCTAAGGAGATACCTAAATTACAAAAACTGCAAAAAGCTTTTGCTTCCTGCGCAGCTTGAGAACCGGTGTATAGTTGACTAAAGATGGGATACGCACGTGTTTAAGGATGGTTCACATGCAAGCGATTGAGCGAATTGGGCGAACTGAGCGATTGAGCGGCGCGGCGAAAACTTTCAAACTTGTTGGAACCTCGTCGCTCCAGCCGCTCGAGCCGCCGCGGCGGCAGAAATCGCGAGCGTTTTCTCTCGCATTTGAAACAGGCTTTACGCAGCGGGAAGTTGCATTAGGAGAGACGGAACGACCCAAGCCTGGTTGAGAACGGCTGTCCGTATACACAGTCCGCCCTTTGTTACATGCAGACCGCAGGTGAATGCACGTAGTACTTACTACCTTCGGTTATTTGCCTCTGGGTATACACGCAATATATTCGCAGGCGTGCCCATCACCTCTCCGTACTCCAGTGTATATAGGTATTACGAAGGAGGAAGTGAACTATATGCCGATCGAGCGCACGGAACTATGCGGAGAAATTACATAGAAACGTCCTTATAGGGAGCGGGAAGGCACACACGGAATAAATGAAAGGAGGCAAGTAGTGTAGTATATTATACGCCATGTGCCGCCCGTGCTTTGGTGGTGACTCTCACAGGAGCCGCAACAGCGGCAGCAGCGGTGTTAGGTGCGTGATCGAGGTGAACCGCGGCGTATAGCTGGGAAAACCAGAAAACCGGAACAAAAAAAAATAAAAGAACAGTACAATGCACGTGAACTTGCAAGACGCTATAAAAAAAATAAATTAAATAGAGGCTTTCCGTACGTAGCAAGGGCAGTCCCCGTGTCCTGCGGTGGCTCTATGAGTGGCTCCATTGTTGTCGCTTCTATCAGCGCGCGTCCCGCCGCCGAGCGTTGTGCGGAAGATGATAAGGGTCCCGGAAATATAAAAGCCTGCGTGGGGCTCCAAGTGGTGCGGGAAGTCGCTGGCCAAAGAAGCCGGATACGCACCTCCACGCAGTGTGCAGGGAGTCGAATTACAGCGTCCGTCTCGATCACTTGCCGAGCTAGCAGCGCCCTCTCTCGACTCTATCTCTTCCTCGCGCAGAAAGGCGATGAAGGGTTCGCGGATTTCTCGTCAAGTTCCCGAGCGCGGCCCTCCCCTTCATCGCGTAGTGGCTTCGCTTGGCTTGGCTCGTAGTGTGCGCGCCTTGGACGTCAGAAGCCGCGCGGAGGGGGGAGTGTGCAACGAGGCTAGGCACCCTCTGCACTCCCCATCCCGTTTCTTTTGGTGTACGGTTCCTGGTGCCCGATTATTGTTGTTAGGTGTGACGCGCTGAGAATGGTGGGCGGACGAGAGGCGCGGGTATTGGCGACGCATTCAGAGGGACTCCTTGAAAGAACCGCAACACCGCGGAGCCCGACGCGGTCCTGGCCGACGCGTCTTCCGCATCTCTCCGGAGCATAACGCTTTGTGCGTTGTGCGCGGAGCGGAACGTGGAATTTTTTTCGTGCCTCTGAAACGCTGCCATTCCGTGAACTCATTCGCGTGATGAGTATAGGGTGCGGAGAGCAACGCTCTGCAGCTACTTCAGTGAATGCGCGGCATTGATAGTGCTGTTTACGCGTGATGAGGTTTACTGCGTGTAACGTGGAATGTCCGTGCTTCTTGCTGAGGTATACTGAGCTGATTGACGCAAGCTGACGGGACTGGCATCTAACGCTGTCGGTAGCAAGTCAGTACAGTATGGGTATGTGTCCTGCGCGGTGAATTCCTCAGGTGAAGTGCTGAATATATGAGTTTGGTTGTTTTCACGGGCTCCTATATTGGAACGCAGATGAACGAAGAGACTTAGCTGGGATTAGAACTTGATTTATACTTCACTCGCTATGCTTGTTGTCTTTGGTTCAATTTCATCAGTTAATTTTTTTAAGTATTCCCATAACCGCATGGCCAGATGTGCAATGAAAAGGGCAACGTGGCGCATAGAAACTGTCTAATGTGGGACTTGAATTGTTTTCACGTCAGTGCTATTCTACATGAATGGGAAATAAGCAGTGCGCCACGTGCTCCTCTAATGCGACTGTGATACATTTAAATCAAAACTATGTGAGAGAGAGAGAGAGAGAACGAGAGAAGGTACGTAATATGGCGATTAACGTTCCAAAGCTGCACACGGGTTATGAGGGTCGGCATTGTGAAGGGCTGCAGATTAATTTCGCTCGCCTGCTGTTCATTAACGTGTTGTTACACCAGAGAGTGAAGCGAACGGTATAGGAGACCAACCAGGTATATGCCCCTGTTTGGCTTCAATAAACATTGGGATTGAAACTGAAACTATGCACCAAGGAGGAGCTGGATGGATCAGAACGGGACATAAGCGAATCTTTTATCCTATGTATGTGGGTCTTACCCTTATAGAAATGGTCTATAGACAGTCTATAGACTTCTTACAGACTCCACTGCCTATCTATAGATATTTCATTTTGTCTATTCATAGTCTATAGACTGTCTATAGACAAACTTCTACTAAATGTGTATGGCCATAAATCTATAGATTTTCTATAGCCTGTATACAAGATGCGTATTGCCTATAGACTATTCCCTTGGATTGTCTATAGACAGTCTACACACTCTATAGACAAAAGTCCATGGACAGTTTATAGACTGTCTACAGAAATTTTGGTGAGGGGAGGAGGGGGGGGGGGGCGTATTACTGCACAGACACCGTGTCCTTCGAAATATTGTGACCGCGACGTTCCGCACACTCGGAGGCCATGGTCCGAAAGCATGGTTGGGTGCTCTCAATTTCACGGCGACCTCTTGTGCCCTCTGATTTTTGGTACAATTCAGCGTGCTGTACTAGCATACTGTATTGTATACTGTACTAAGCTGACTGTTTCTTGGTTCGTATACAAAGGATAGTTGAGCGAGGTACTTTGTTTCCGTACCACACAGAATGGATCGGTCGCTGGTGAGAACATTCAGGATCATGGGACAGTCGACCGATCAGATATGGGCACTAGAACTTTCCGTGCTCTTCCAGGTTCCCTCAGTATATATAGGCTACAACTATGATTATTAAAAAAGAAGGCTACGAATCGCTATATAAGGGAGCGACTACAGTCACTATACTATAAGGGTAAAGAACATCCAAGACAGGTCGAATGTGCGAATGAATCGCACCAGCAAAAAAAGAAAACGAATAAAAACCTGTGTGTGGCGTAACTACACAAAATAAAAAGCACAGGCGAGGGTGAACGTAAAGAAGGCCTTCCAATGTGTAACAGCGGCGATACCGAAATCGCCAAGAAGAAGAAAAAGGCGCGACATAGCGCATCTTCCATGTGAACCAGCGAGAGGACGGACGGGTCTCAAGAAGCGAGACGAAGTGGCATGCAGGAAGGGAGGGGGGTGAGGGGTTGCTGGGGCTAAAGGTCTTCGCCTTTCTCGGACGTCATCTCCGGCCGATCGTCGACTCCGGTGAGTGACAGTTTGACTGGCGGCGCGGCTCCCTTCGAGACGGATCACGGCGCCGCGGTCTCTCTCTCCTGGTCGGGGCGGCTCGGAGCGAACCGATTCGCGACAGCGCGCGCGACGATGCGTGGCACATAGCGTGGCTGTGCACCGCGCGATGGCCGGCCCGCTGAACGCCTGCGTGTGCGCGCGAGTGCTGCACAGTATGCGCACAGGTTGCAACGGGGCACCTGCTCTTGCATCCTCGCTCGGAGCGCTGCAGCAGCACCAGCCCAGCTGCTGTATGTTCGACGAATGCAAGAATATGCCTGCTAGTCACTGATTTTTTATTTATGTATATTTCTAGGGGAGGGGGGGGGGGTTCACAACTCAGCCACCAGTGGCGACATCTCTGGGCTATCTCGTGCAGCAACTTGATATTTTTACGGTTGCCTCTCCGCTGTGTTCAGGGAGATTTACTTGGGGGTGGCGGGAGCAAGTGTGTTTAAGCGCTTCACGTCCAACATTCTTGGACAAAAATTTTGAAGATTTCAATATTGTGAGGTACTGGTATGGAAATATCCAAGGTAATGGTTGATTCTCCGGATGTGTAGCAAAATCTTTCTTTTAATGTTTTTCTCTCGCTCGCATCGAGCAGTTGAGGCTGCCACAGAAAACCAATGTGGAACTCTTTTCTGGATAGCAAAAACGTTAATAGCAAAAAAGTGCAAGCATTCCGACGGGTGATCTGCGGATATATTGATGGTCATAGTGGAATCTTACAATGTATGAAAAGAGTGCGTTGATAAACTTTTTCCTGTTCAAAAAGGCTTTTGTCCCGAATTGTTGGGTGTGGAACGCCTGGAATAAATCAGCTTAGCGTGGGTCGGATGAGTGAGGAAATGAAATGCTGAAAGCATGTGTGTGAGGGAATGGTGAGTGCGTGAGTGATTTAGAGAACGATCGAGTGACCGATCGACTTAGTGAACATGAATAAAATATTACTTAATAGTTTGCACTGCGTTCAGTCTGCGGCGCGAGGATTTTATGTAGGCATGAAGATGTTACATGCCCGTGGGCGATACAGGCTAGCTATTAACATGCTTTTCACTGCACTGATGAAAGAAGAAATAAGGTGAGATCTTAATAAAAGCTTGTAGCAATTGTTATTGAACAATACAAACCGCGCTGCCGAGGCCAGTCATGGATGGAATATCTGCAGCCCATGCCGTTTCTAGCCTCACATAAGTGTCGAACGATTTGGCAAGCAAGTTTAAAAAATGAACTGCTTTTAGGGGAAGCTTTCGAACTGCTTAACTAATAAGCGTGCTGTCAAGCCTACAAGCGTATGCTAAAATAAAAACTCTCGAACAGGGTAATTTAGTTCGCTGGCTAAAATATGATTGCGCCGAAGAGTTCTGGCAGTGTTATCATAAACAATAAACATAAAAAGCTGCCCTCTAGCGAAAAGTTGCAGGTAAACAGGTCTAAGAACAAAAAAAAATAAACGCAAAGAAGCAGCATGTCTTCCTGGCTGGCATTGGCCTTCACACGGTGGGCAGAAAAACACGAGCGCAGGTCGCATCGCCACGGTCGTCAGTGCTGTGAGCTTCGCGACTTTGGCGCCTGACGCGACAATCAAGGGAGCGGAGCCGTGTCAGAGTGATTAATACGGAAGACGCCGACGCGCGCTGACGTAAGAGTGGCAGTCCGTGGCGAAACGACGCGACGTCTCAGTCGCTGTACCCGAGTGCGATGACCGGACGACGGGCTCCGGTGGGGTCGCTTGCTGGTGTGCACTAGTGCACTGCGGTGAAGCGCACTTGCGCAAATCGTTTCTGGATGCGGAGAGGCTGCCTGCAGTTGAGACAAGAAAGAGTATCATGGATGAAATCCGGAGCACAGATTGCCATTATCGAAACGACAAAGTGCCGCAGGGCATTTCACACTGCAGACAGTAGTTGGCTTTTTCTTTGGCTTAGAAACCCTGTCGCGACTGTGCACTTTGATCTTGAGTAATAGGTAACACCACCCTATTACATCGCAGCCATCAGCTACCGCAGGTTTCCTAGTAGGGTGCACCGTATGTAGAAAACAGTGCTTAAAGAGCCATACGTTTGGCGGGCTAGACAGTTATCAGGTATCATGAAGTGAACAGCTCAATCTGACACACATGCAGTAGGACGAAGTGTTCTCATTCTTCGTCTTAGTATGTGTGTGTCTCAGATTGGGCAGTTCATTTCATGGTGCTTTGAGATTCATTGTACTAGTTACCATAATGTAGATTAATTTAAGGCGCCGGCGATCTTTTTATTGCTATGAGGTTGAATTCCAGTAGAGGGTGGAATATTTTGCCGGTAGTTGTGCCCTCCGGTTCTGACGCAGGTTCGCTAAGTGTCCACCCAGGTACAGAAGTTGCATTTCTACTCCGACGCGTTAGCTCAGCAGGCGTTCAGAAATCGTCCCCACATCCCCGGTGTCCTCGGCGCCGTAACAGCACCGGTTTGCACGCGGGCGTTCATTAATCAGCCTACTATTATTAACTGTGGCGCAGCCCGGATCATTGACTAGTTAGGCTATAGGCGAGCCTGGCCTTTTGCATGTCGCGGCCCCCAGACCTTCTCACGGTCAACCGTAGACGTGCGTGTGTGCGTGCGTGCGCATGCAGCTCTCAAAGCGGACACGCATATCCCAAGCAGCAACATTATAAGAAATAGACGCAGCGGCGCCGCAGCGCCGACAGCAAGAATAAGCCAGTATGAAAACAAGGAGAAGGCCTCGCGCGTTTCGCACACTTTTTTGTTTTCTTTATGCTCGCCAGAGGACGTGCCGATCGGGTGGCAGCAGCGGCGTACGCGTATACATGGCGTGACTGCCCAGCAAACGAGGCGATTATTAATAGCCTCGAATTTGACACCGCCGCTTGGCGTCCAACCCTCTCACCCCTCGCGCTTCAGCGAGTGCCTGCATGCATATGTTTCTTTCCTCGGGACCTGCATGGAAGCTGAGAGGAGGCCGCCGCGTCTCGCATGTATGAAGTGTACGTTTATGCAAGCGTTTGATGCTCGTCGAGCCACCGTGATCGACCGTATCGCCCGCGTGTCAGCATGTTTTCGGGAAAGACTATAGAAACGCGCAGCCTCAAGAAAGGACCACCCTCTCCCTCCACCTGCACCCCCCTCCCCTTCCCCCTGCCCTGCTTTTGCTCCTGGCTGTGTCGAACATAATATATTACAGGTAGAGCAGCAATATTTTAAGTGCTGCATTTGGGTGTACTTGCTTCATTTTAAGCTTGCAACAAATCTACTGTCCTTACGTATAGGCGGCCTACAAGGCGGCAGGCATATGCATGCGCTCACTTAAGTCTGTTGCTGCGCTCCAAGTCGGCCTGCTGCATTTCGGGAAGAACTTTCTTCTTTTGTTTGTTCTTACGTGCATCGTTTCCTCCGCTTGGTTGATGTTGCCGTCGTTGTTGCTGCTGTTCCGGAAACGGGGCGGAGTGGGCGTGGCTGCTGACAGCAATTACCCATCCGTTCATTAAATTAACCCCCGCGCACGCGCCGCAGGTCATTAGGTTAACGCCGCTGTCGCTTCGTATACAGCAGTGTGCATCGTGCGAAGGCTTGTCCGCATGCTCCGCACGAAACGCGGGGCCTGCTCGGCTTTCTGCGACGACGCTCTGTGATGACATCCGCACGCTTTTTGTTGTCACCTTCCATTTCACGAATGGTCGCCTATATACATGACGCACGCGTTGTCGAGATGTTTGCTACGAAAGTTGGGCGGTCGGCGATCGCAGGACGTGTGGGTGATTCACTTATGCACCTGCCGCTTAGGCAGATTTATGCCGCACACGTGCACTGCCTTGGGAATCTGAGGCTGCGTATTTTGCTTGCCAGTGCACAATTTTGTGTACTGGCTTTCACAAGTGTAGTTATTCTTTGCTCTCACGGACGCAGGACGTTAGACTGGCTTTGACAGAACGGTTGACGTGGAGTGAGACTTTTTTATTTATTTGATCGACTCTTTTTCTCACGCCTTTTTTGATCACTTGAAGCTGGCAACGAATTAAGGAAAATGGTCTCAAGGAGAACATGCTGCGTAATGTGGTCTGTCCGAACTGGGTCCTGAATGGGGAACCCTGTCTGCTGAAGTTAAATTTAGCCGTATTTAGTTTGGGCTGTTATATAGGGGGAACCTGCTGAGCGCGTATATACAGTCCGCAGTTGCATTGTTTGTCATTCATTCCTGAGTCCGTAGTTGTATTGTTTGTGATTAATTCCTGAAGTCAATGCTCTTGATGTAGTACCCCAGATCACTCAGATAAATTTCAGTAAGTTTCAAGTTGTAAGGAATGCTTTCCATGGTGCTTGTCGACGTTGCAAATTTCAAAGCTGCGCTGATTTATTTATGTACTGACTTCAGAGTTTCATTCCTAGCAATGATATGTTGGTCTCATTATATTAATGCGGTCGGTGATGAAAATGGTTCTCTCCTGCTGTTATTTCACATTTTGGGATACCCTGCACGATAGGCGACCGCGCACCGTTTTGCCAGCAGCTCATTTTCTCACATACATAGAGTGGTTCATTATAAAAAAAGCGATGTTTCGCATAAATGATTGGCGAATTAATCCTATCACTTGCATGGAGATACTTAACAGCAGAATTTCCTTTAGAACAGCACGAGTGACCGGTGTTACAGAAATGCTTACAAGTAACACCGACAGGTGGCACGAGTAGAGTGCTGTACGAATTCTCCTCCAACGTGCGGGGTCAGTGCGGATACAAGACGGGTGGAAGCACCGAATTTCGGAGCCTTTGCTGTAGGTCGGTCGCTCGTTTCTTTAAATGTAGAATGTAGGCACAGTAGACACGGACATCAAGTTAATACCACATAAACAAAGAAATTTCTAACAATACTGCAAAGCTGGGCTATCGCGCAGGTATAATGACAATGACATCAAATGGATTAGTCTGAGGGGACTTTTACGCTGATCTCGGCAGCACGAAAAATTATTCGATCCTGTTGCCTGCGCCAGTGGAACCGACCACTTTGATCCTGTCGACTGCGACACTCGACTGTGAATTTTGTCTTCTGCCCCATCGAATTATAAGTTTTCCACCTCGCACATCTTATTCCACTTGAATTATAAATCCGACGTTCGAGACCCAGCAATGCAAAAGAAGACAGTTTGTGAACAACCTTGGACCTTCGTCGATGGACATTGGAAGAGGCAATGTTGCATAGAAAATGCAAATTTGTCGCATTCAGTCACCAGCCTTGCAATAATTAGGCCCAGAACGTCTAGGCTTACCTTTCTCAACATCGACCGCATGAGAAAACTGGGCAGTCTTAGGTGTTTGTTCAACAGCTGTTTTCACAGCGTCCGCGACCTGAATTTCGTTGGAAGAAATCGACTTATCTTCCAGTGCGCTTACAGCTGTTCCTGGTGTTTACTGGTGCATGCTTCTGAGGTTAATATAGTCTGGAGTTGGGATAGTTGGTTAAATGTAAGCATGACGAAAAAAAAAAACGTGCATAGGAACGGGAAAAGAAGTGTGTGTCTTTTCTTTCCTGTCCCGCTTCTACGCGCTGTTTTCTGTCATGTTTCGGAGGTCAGCTATCCGCCCACAGCAGCCATGGCCGGCGGCGAAGGCTGCAAGCCGTGCCACGTACCTGTCCAGAGCTTTTTACTCCCGCACTGTTTATTTCGCCGCGGCAGTTCTTCATTGTCTCACACGTTTTAGCACATTACTCCTGCTAAATTGCCTCGTTTACGAAAGCGGCGCTCGGGCGGTCCTGTCGCGCATCTCCCGCAGGCACTCACACACACACACTCGTCCTCCTCCCCCTTGTGCCACCACGGCTGTCCCTTCCTTTCTTTCCGAGCACCTCGCTTTTACTTTCTCGCCGGCGTAAGCTTCATTCGCTACATCTGAGTGCGCGCTTCTTGCTGTTCGCTTTCCTCATAAGCTTGCCAGCGCGCGCCGCGCGTGTATTTGTTCTCTTCTCTGCGTCAGCAGGGAGTCAAGAGGGAGGCGAGGAAGGAGGGCTGAACGACCCCGCCCTCCATTGGTTCCCGTTACCGCCACTAGAGGCCGGCAAAATAGCCGGTGGGAGAGGGCGCAACACCCGTCGGTTCACCTCTCCGCTCGACCTCTCCTTCTTTCTCGCTCTCTCTCCTTTTCTTCTGTCGCTTTTCTGGTTTGGTTTTGTCCTCTTTTGTTCTTTCTCTTTGCTCTCCGCTTTCTGCTTCTCTTCTTCCCACTCCCTCCCCGGATCCTGCGATGCGAGGAGGGGCGGGACGGCCGAACGCTGCCCGCCGCTAGTCAAACAAAAGGAAAAAATACACAGAGAAAGAACACAAAGATGGCGCCCGCCCACAAAGCTCCGCCCCGGCGCTGCCAACGCGTGCGTGCGCCGACATCTCATTGTGTGAGGGTCTCTCCGCGTTGGCAAACAGCGTGCCGTGCTCTCTTGTTATGGTGTTGGTCGTTTGACTGCCGCCGCCGCCGCTGCCGATTTCGTTCGGCGCTGCGTACTTTCGGCACGCGCTCCAAGCGAGCGATTGCGCGCGGGCTGCGCCGTGGAACAGCTGCTCGGAAGCTCCCCGACGGACAGTTAAGCCTCGCCCCTTGGACGATGCCGGTGTGCGCGCCACGGACCTGCGGCGCGAGCGTGGTCGTCGTCGCCTGACGCCGGCGTCTTGCAGGGAAGTGACGCAACACCGTCGTCGCAGACCGACGTAGGCGTAGGGACTGTTGAGGTTAGCGGAGCTCAAAGGAGCGTCGCCTGTTCGCATATTTCTGCACGTCGAAGATGGACTGGTGGCAGCGTATATCTCGTCCGACAGCCCGTCGTCGGCGTCCTCAGTGCGTAGTGCGCGAACGCTGACCGCTAGGCGCCGCCCCGTCTTTGCTGTGCTGCTGCTACCGACGCACTGTGATCCTCTTCTCGTGTGGATTGCGACAGGCGACAAGCCCGCGCTGACCATGGCTCGCTTGGCACGCCAGGTAAGAGCGTGTGCGAAATAATGCGATCAGTGCCGACACCCAGCGACCTTAAGTCTGTTATAATCTGTTCTTGCCAGTTTGCTTGTCCCTATCATTGCAGTACAGCCGCCACACTTGCGTGAGCTTTAACGCGCACTTTACATTACGGGCTCGTCGAACTAAATCAGTCTTGTGCACCGACTTATCCCATCTTGTAAAGTGTTTGACTGTTCCGAAAGAAACACGGTGAATGAAGGCTTACACCAGCCTTTTGATATTCCCGACAAAATCAAAGAAAACAGAATAAATTAGAGAAAAAAAAAGGCTTCCATGGGTTATTTGTACAGATAAACGCCAGACCATTATGGTAAAACACCGTAGCCGAGGTAAAAATGTCGCTGTTTACACTCTGGTCTTCATCATTTCGCCTGGCTTTCAAACTCGCGACACCCGTGCGATGGCTGAAGTTTCGCAATATATCAATTAGTAGCAAGTATGTGCCACTTCCTATAGTGCAGGGGAAGGGAGATATAGCAGGGGGAGGCAGAGAGGCGCGCTGATGATATTAGGATGTTTGCTGCGCATCTGGCGCTGGACAGGGTTAATTAGAAGTCAGTGGGATAGTTTGTGTCTTAGTGGACACAAGCTGTTGACGATGACGATGCAATAAACTTGTCAATGGTTGCAGAGGAACGAGATAAGCGCCATAGTGGTAATAAAATACGCTGGCCTTCCTACGGCTACGAGAGATAATCTTAATCTTGGAATTTACTCCGCTTAAAACTCAGCATCATACAACGTACAACGAGTACTTGCACCAGGTTTTATCATAAGCATCCGATTACGGGGGAAAAAAGTGCCGGAAAGGGAGCTGACAAACCGCCTTGCAATGTTATCGCGCATATATACGTTTCGAGACAACCACGAAAACAAATTTGCAATGCCATCACCGAACAATGGCCGACGGTCGCCAGTGTTTCTCTCGGTCTGGTCTGCATGCAGAGTAATCGTCCTTGCTGCGAGAACAGAAGATGTATCACCTGTCATGGTTCTCACTCCCCTTCTCCTTTTGAAACGTCCATTTTTTGGTTTCAGCTTTTGTGAGTGTATGGATCGGCAAGGTATGCGTCAGGAGGCTGAAAATCACGACGAATAGTTAAAATTGACGGGTAAAAACGCTTCTTTCAGGGAAAATTCGCTTTAGTAGGTATAGCAAGAATAAAAACAAAAGGCTTTGGCGCTAGCGGGACCCTATACTTCAGGATATACACGAGCGCAAAAGTCGCATGCATGCACATCAAAAGCAGCTTATCCTCCCAGGAAATGTGTGGCATTATAGCACACCGCGCATTTATACCAGCACGCCCGCATTGTATTCATTTTTGTTCTTGATGGTCCTTGTTTTTACGGTCGTTCGGTGCAACAAATATGGTCTTAGAGAGCTCGGAGCCTTTCACTATGAAAAAATGAATAAATAACTGAGGCAGCACAACAAAGTTTAGGTCGACTACTAATGGTGTCTTACAGTGAGCCTTTCGTTTTCTGAGGAATGAGCGTGTAATTTTGTTTCTATTTTCTTAATATCGCTTCTCTTTGTGTAAGGAAAAATGCATTGCTGCAAGGTTGGTGTTTTCTAGTAGCGCTCGTTGGGGCCTCTGGTGCAAAGATCGAAGCACATGAAAGGGATCCACTTGCGCACACGAACATTCTCGTCCCATATTCAAGCTATACCTTCTATAAACTATACTGCGATATATGCCATGCGAGGCATCATATGTGTATTCGCGTTCAGCGGCTCTGGAACATTTTTTTGAGTAGGGGGGGCAAGACTTCGAGCTAATTTTGTTATTTATTTCTTTAATGCTCATTTACATAATAAATTTTATATATTTTTATTTTTTATTTTTCAATGTTCAAAGGTTGATGAAAACTCGCGTTGTGATGGCAACTCTCCAGCAGACAGGAAGACAACGAAAAGGCTTCCAAAAGAAACTGTTTAAGGGGCTGACTCGCGCCCACTAAGAACTGAATGACTTGGCGGCGGCAATAGTCACAAGAGCGCTGGGCGGTCATAGAAATGAATGCATGCAGTTCTTGGCAGCGCTCAATTTAAAGCTGGCAAGGAACCTTCGAGATAAAGAACCAACAGCTACTACAACAATCTGGAAAACTGTGGAAGCATTTGCACGTGGCCACTATCAATGGAGATATAAGTCTGGTCGCATCCGGAGTCCCTGTTCGCGTTTGTTTTTGAGATTGTTTGCACAAGAGCCGTCAGGCGGCAGAGAAATGTGCCCTCGCCCGAACACTCACATATTGTATGAAATAATTTTACAAAGAAGGAGGCAATTCTGTTGATTAACTGTTTTGTAATAAATATTTCTTTCAGTCTTGCAGACAGAATATTGCAACAATCGCCAACTGCTGGCGGTTGAACTACGAAGCTTTCTGCTCAGATTTGAATGGTTGCCGTCACACTCTACAGATGGCGTTAGTTAGGCAGTGCTTGTTTTCTGCATAAAAGGGTTCCAGCTGTGCAGAAGCAAAGCTCCGTGCCATTTGAACGACAATAATGCATTGCAGTTTCCGCACTAATGTTGTTTAGTGGCCACTGATCCTAAAAGGGATTTACAGCCGGAATGAAGTTTGAGGTGCCCTAAAGAGCAAGGCCATGCGAGATAAGGGGGACCTGGGTATTAACTGTGCTGATACAATTTCTTGCCTGTTAGGCACTGTTAATCGATATGACGTCACGCTTAAGTCCGACAACTTCTGCCCCATAATCTACAAAACGCTAATAGTCTGAAATGGGGAATCATTATAGAGAAACTTCGCAGCGGTCATTCCCAACATTTTGTCATACGCTCTGCCACAAAAAGCGCTGAGAAAAGCGTGAAAAGACGCGTCCACATAGTTTATTTGCCAAATTAGCTTTGTGGATGTATATCTAATTGCTGTAAACATCCAAAATTGCTCTTTTTTCATAAACTCACATAGGTTTAGTACAACGAAGATATCTCCGACACCGTTTGTCGTTGGGACTGTAAACGTTATGTTTTATTTATTTTACCTCTAAAGCCTAGCTTGGCCGTTGGAGAGTGGCTAAATGAAATCGATAAACATAAAAGGAAATGCATTAAATGACAATGCAACATACAATTAACTCCTAACCACGAAATATTAGAGCGCTTTACGATAATGTTTGTTATTGATGGTCGCTACTGTATAAAAGCCTGCAGACAAATCAATCTACAGTAAATATTTTGTCGCTTTTCCACGTCTATACGTATTCCTCTGTTTTGTTATTTTCATGTTGGGAAGGTTTCTTTACGGACGCCGTCGCCTTCCTAGTCTGCACCCTCTCTGTAGCGCGAGGTGACATTTTCACAGTCACGCCGTTTTCCGACCTTCTGGATTGTTAAATAAATTATAGCTAAACTGCGCGCTGAGTTGAAACTGGAAAACTGTATGCCGGAGTCAACATCGCAAGTCCCCAGGTCTGACAGCGCATGAGCAGTCGACGTTTTCGGAGACAATGCTCCATTAACGTGGCCAGTACAGTACGCAGGCTCATTCGCGTTAAAAACTCGCAACCGCAAAAACGCCGACGATAATGCAATTTTCAAACCCAAAATTTAATCGTGACTGACGGGAGTGAAAATCCACCAGTGGAAGTGGGTTCGTCAACACGGATCCGTCACGCAAAAGTAATCTCAGGGATAGCGCCACATCAATCGAAATCATCGCCTGTCATTTTTTTTATTTATTTAATTCCAATACCTGTGCCCCACAGTGTTCGCAGTTGTACTATCGCGCTCAATATGAGTTGCAACGCGCCGTCATCGACCGGATCTGGCTCCCTCGTCTGCATCCTCCAACAATCACTCGGAATTCTGGGAAGAACTGCCATTCCAGGAAACGACCACACTCCCTCTTAAGGAAACAGCTTGGTATAACTGAAATGTATTCTATTTGACTGTGGTATTCTATACTGCTTCTCAACTACCATCGATAAGTTCATTATATATTTCCTGTTATTGGCCCAATTAAGAATTGGACGGAATATTTGAAACTGAATTCAGTTTCATGCAAGCGAACACGTTTTACTATAGTAAAACGTGTTCACGAAATTCGCTTGCATGAAACTGAATTCAGTTTCAAATATTCCGTCCAATTCATTATATATTTCCTATTATTGGCGCAATTAAGAATTGGACGGAATATTGGAAACTGAATTCAGTTTCATGCAAGCGAACACGTTTTACTATAGTAAAATGTGTTCACGGAATTCCCTCGCATGAAACTGAATTCAGTTTCAAATATTTCGTCCAATTCTTAATTGGGCCAATAACAGGAAATATATAATGAACTTATCGATGGTAGTTGGGATGCAGTAGAATACCACAGTCAAATAGAATGCATTTCAGTTATACCAAGCTGTTTCCTGAGAGGGAGTGTGGTCGTTTCCTGGAATGGCAGTTCTTCCCAGAATTCCGAGCGATTGTTGGAGGATGTAGACGAGGGAGCCAGCTCCGGTCGATGACGGCGCGTTGCAACTCATATTGAGCGCGATAATAAGCCCGTTGTCATACATCAATGTACATTTTTCTTTATTTTAGGCACGCATTAGCTGCGACGAGAAACAGGCTTAAGCTGCCAGTTATGAATTCTCGGATTTGATAAGTCAATCATGTGACCTCGGGCGTACGATTCCTTTCTGCTCTTCGGTAAAGGAATTGGCGTAAACACTTAATATCACGCCTGCTTTCGCATAGAAACTCAGTTAATTCCAGTTACCCTTTTAGCTTAAAACCTGCACATTTCTCTCCCACAATGCGTCCCAGGTGCCGATGGGAGCATTAATTCAAAGCCTGCGATGACATACCGCGAGAAATGGATTCACTCTTGGAAATGGAAAACTACGCGAAACGCGAACACTACGAACTCAATGTAATTCAATGGAGGGCGACAGTGGGTCTTGAAGGTGGGAAAATGTGGCCGTTGTACGTTCGCGCGTCCGCCGAACGAATTCCAAGACTCCGCGTTGTTGCGCGCATTTTCTGCTCTGTTTCCTGCGTAGACGACTCTCTCTCACTCTATCTCTCTCTCTCGATTTGAACAATACACTCGTACCCGTTCGATTTCGACCCCCAGAGGCCAATGCCGTCATTCCGCACTTGGTGACCGGCACTGACTGAAGTTTATTTCTTCCGGACACCCTCGGAAAGCTCAGTTTAAGCGAGATGTTCAGTTTAGGACATGTACGAGAGAGGCTCTGAAATATGCTCTTGCGCATTCGACACGTGCGCGTAAATAATAATAATAATAATAATAATAATAATAATAATAATAATAATAATAATAATAATAATAATAATAATAATAATAATAATAATAATAATAATAATTGGTTTTTGGGGAAATAAAATGGCGCAGTATCTGTCTCATATATCGGCGGACACCTGAACCGCGCCGTAAGGGAAGGGTAAAGGAGGGAGTGATATAAGAAAGAGGTGCCGTAGTGGAGGGCTCCGGAATAATTTCGACCCCCTGGGGATCTTTAACGTGCACTGACATCGCACAGCACACGGGCGCCTTAGCGTTTTGCCTCCATCAAAACGCAGCCGCCGCGGTCGGGTTCGACCCCGGGAACTCCGGATCAGTAGCCGAGCGCCCTAACCACTGAGCCACCGCGGCGGGTAAAGCAGCGTGTATTCTCACGTCTCCACGTGCCACGTCTCAAAGACAGTGGTCAATGCGACCGAGTGCTGGGCAACTGATGGTCAGTGACCACGTGCATGTGTACTCGCCGGCGTTGCTCACCGAGAGATGGCGCCAGGCTTCGCGGCTGATTTAGTGGGTGCAGAATTTAGGCCCCGCGGTTTCACACGACCATCCTTTTGTCACTCGCTACCGTTGATTCCCCTTGCTGAAAATGCCTTAACACACTGGAACAGTTGTGCGGAATAAAATTGAAAATTGGAAAATTGGTTTTTGAGGAAAGGAAATGGAATGGAAAGGATATGTATCTGTCTCACATATCGGCTGACACCTGAAACGCGCCGTAAGGGATGGGATAAAGGAGGGAGTGAAAGAAGAAAGAAAGAAAGAGGTGCCTTAGTGGAGGGCTCCGGAATAATTTCGACCACCTGGGGATCTTTAACGTGCACTGATATCGCTCAGCACACGGGCGCCTTAGCGTTTCGCCTCATATCGAAACGCAGCCGCCGCGGTCGGGTTCGAACCCGGGAACTCCGGATCAGTAGCCGAGCGCCCTAACCACTGAGCCACCGCGGCGGGTAAATAAAGGACGTATTTTTCTTAGTGCATTTCTTTTACCTACACTTGTAGAGCGCTTTCAGTAGAGTGTGTCATACTCCAACGTGAAGTTCACTGCAGACTAAGCAGAATATAATGCACGTATAAACAGTTACCCGAGCCTCGTATTTATAAAAAGTCCATCTTTTGTCCTTCTCCTCCCATCTCAGAATTGTTGGTGCTCTAGAAAGCGCGTGGTACGCGGCGCTTGCATGTGGAAGCACCCATTTGATGGTGCATAATATTGGCACCAGCGGGGCCAGAGACTTGGCCAGTTCTTAGCTTTACCTTTTACCCTGTAGTTCCATTATTTTTCTGCGTAGAGGGTAACGGAATATAACATGACTTATATATCCCTCAGTGGCACTGTAACTGCCAGCATGCAATAAAGGCACGAAGCGTGCTGGTTTCATAAGATTGCAGATGCAGATCCCATAAGAATGATATATGGGCTCATCTGAAGTTCATAAACTTAGCCCATTAAAAAAAAATTGTGCTACTGCACCATAACCCAAGCCGGTACTGCAGTGCTTTTTAATTGGGCAGACACCACCGCAAGACAGCAAAACTAGCGTGGAAACATGTCTTAGCGATTACATTTAGACTGACGCATGCAGCGGAAAGTAACACAGGAATTCAACACAGCTTTGTACTATAGCCGAAATAGTCGCTGCAAAAGAACTGCTCTCGAGGAACTGCAAATATCGGTGGTAGCTAAAAAGGAAAATGTGAAAGCCCTAATTAGAAGCAAAGGCGAGGGGAAAGCAGCAGATGAGGACAAAGTAACAGCAGATATGTTGATCTCAAAGTGTCAACTGCGCTAGACAAGTTCGCGCCCTGTTTACACAATGCCTCATAGCATGAAGCACATCAGATGCATGGAAGAATGGTGACATAATATGAATCCATGAGAAAGGTAACTTTCAAAACTAAAAACTTTATAGATCGATTAAATTACTGTTTGTTGCTTGCAAGCTGCTTATTAAGATAATCGCTAATCGAACCTAAGGTACATTAGACTTCAGCCAAACAAGGAAACCGGCGGATTTTCGCAAGGGCTGGAAAACAAGCCACACTCGGCAAGGCCATCAATCAGGCTACAGAGAAATGCGCAAACTATAGAGAGCCCTTATACGCAGCATTCATAGATTGCGAAAAAGAATTTGATTCATTCGAACCAGCATCACCCAAACAGGCTTTGCGTAACCAAGATGCAGACGAAGCACGTGTTAATGCATATACGTACAAAGCCTGAACACTCTCGTTAGCAGAGTTTTCGGAGCCGCGCAAACAGCGCAAGCACGCTGGGGGAGAGAGTACGCGCGGATTGTCCGCTGCATTCGTGCGAATGCAGGACGTCCGGACCGACTCGCGGATGCTTGGTCACGTGTCACGATAACCGCGCGCGGACCATCCGAGATCCGGTCCGCTCGTCTGAACCCACCTTTAGGGTACAGGAGTTGATCTGAGGGCAATGAAGACGGGTATATGGGATAACCGGCAGAAGGTGATATTGGAAAATGCGCGGAGGTATGATGAATGGAGCTGGCGCAGGATGGGGTCATTTGGAGTTCAGTGAAGGAGGGCTTTGTCCTGCAGGGGTCGCAACCGTAACCGCGACTGACGATAATGGTGATGGTACATGAGGGCGTATTACGTGTATAGTGCGCACGTACTGACATGAGTTGGCACGTTCCCTTGGAGCACTTATTTAACAATCGAGGGCACGAAGTAGTATTTGTCGCACATAGCTTCATGCACATGCAACGACTGCAAGAGCATTGCACTGTATGTTAATCAATCAATTGACTTCGTATTAATCGATTAAACGAATCAATCGATTTCTACTTATTACAGGGTACACAGTTGTTATAACGAGTCCTAACGCGTTGTTTTTGCTCTGACGGTCTGTTTGCTTACTTCGATATGCGTGTAGGAGGTGAGAAAATATGGATAGGCCGAAAATTCTCGAGCACTGTCCGCCTGAACTTCTCCGCAACTTGTGCGAGGCAGCACGAAGACGCGAGCCTCCTTAGCATTTTAATAGAGGGCGCCAGGTGCATGCCTTCGCTTGGGCGCGCTCTTTGAAGTCGATCGCCCTTTCATCCGCGCCGTAACCTGCATACTTGATGCTCGATTTGCTCCGTCCTTGTTCCTCGGAAAATAAATGATGAGCAGGAAGCAGGAAGAGGAGATGAGGCGGGGGGGGGGGGGGGGGGGGGGGGGTCAGCCGTAGTAAAATGTTCCCCGCTTACATGTGTGTGTTCAGTTTTCGATAGCGTCGCACCATTGTGCTCTTCCTCCTCGCCGCAAATATGCTTATCAATATAGCAGCGGCGTTAGTTTCTGGCCACCAATATTTTTCTATGGCTTTACGTTTACGTTCGTTTCCGGCTGCACACTTACAGTTCCGCGTATACTACGCTTATTATAACGGGGGGGGGGGGGGGGGGGTTAGAACTAATTAAATATTTTTCGGCTCCCATATGTACCATGACATGCATGGTCTAGATCGCGTCTTTGCATCCGTGTACAGCCCACCTCGTGCATATACTTCGTGCCACTTAGTTCAGTTACTTTAACGCCACTTTCGATCGCTCCCGCCAGGAATGCTGGTCTTACGCGCATTGTCACGTGCTCAGACGGGATCACGCAGGGCACATACATAAAGGCCGAACTCAATCGGCTGCAGCCAAAAGAAAGCAGCGACTCGAGAGAGAAAGGCGCTCGCCGCAGGTTGCCTCGTCGCACAGGCTGCAGCGCCGCGACGCATACCTCAATTCGGGGATTAAGTCTGCGCGCGTGGGTCGTTTAAGTCTATACGTACTACACACACGCAACGGCCGAGCGGCCTGACAGCTGGTCCTTCCATCGACTTGCGTGGCTCCGAGAAAGCCATCGCCTACGGGTGCAAGGGGCATAACCCCTCGTCCTGTAGCACCCCCCCCCCCCCCCCCCCCCCCCTCCCTGTGTGCGTCCGAGCGGCGGCATTGCGGCGGCCGAAACGCCCGTGTCCAATTGCCTCAGCGGGACACCAACGGTGGCGAGCCGCCATCAGAGGCACTGCATGGCGCGCGTATGTATGTATATATATATTCGTGTACGCTCCGCGGGCCCGGGCCGATGGATGCTACCGCGCGCGGCTACCGTGCTACGGCGTCGCTGCGGGACGCTCGTTTGCGCCGCACAGCAGTGCGGCAGTTGCGCGCTTGTACAAAGCTCCGTAATGGCGCTGTGTTATTACTTTTTCTGGAGAGACTCGGCGCGCAATTAGCGCGCGGCACTTTTCGCTATGGGATGCTGATTACGAGTGCCAGAATATGGGACAAGAGGTATATGCATGCGAAGGAGAGGTACTAGCCGTTTTAATGGCGAGTGAAGAGGTCGTCTCGGTAGTAAGCGTGCAGGTGTACTGGCACGAAGTTGAGATGGGCGTTGAGTTGAAGGAGGTGTGGACGTGGCTGCGAAGAGGAATGCAAACGAGGGGGTCTGCGAGAATATGCATGCACACTGGATATACTGTTTGCCAGGTGCCTTAAACCCTCCATCTTCCCGTGTTTAGCGGTTAGGAGGTTCTTTATTACCTGATAAGGTTGCTGCCTTAACACTCACACGTCGCAACAATGCGCCACAACACGACAACCAACACGACCCGACACAACACGAGCCTCGGCACCGCACAGCACCGTGCCACGACATACCATACCATATCATACCATACCATACCATACCGTACCGTACCGTACCGTACCGTACCGTAACATACCATATTATACCATACCATACCATACCGTACCATACCATACATTACCATACCGCACCAAGCATACGTTGTTCACGCTGAGAAAACAACCTCAAAAATATCACGTCCCTCTCTATGCCAGTCAGCGAATGCAGGAATGACGTACTTTTTGATACTCATGCCTCTGAATTTTCGAACGTATTGTCGCATATATTTGCCATTTCCGCACAACAGTGAAGCTTGTGGAAATTTTCACGAGTCTCGCTTTCAGCTGAGATTCCGCATCTGTACTGGCTGCTGATATACACGGAGCAAGAGCTTTTTTTGTGCAGTTAGCGTTACGGCTCATCGGACACGTACGAGATAGAGCTATAGTTATAGCGATGCCTGTCTGTAGAAAAGAGGGCTCTACAAAACATCTCACGCATTTCAACTCTGTGTATATTCGACCCCCAACGCGAGTGTTAAACAGTTAATAATGACAGCAAACGGGGCAATAATCCATTGTATACAGCTTTGCGTATAATTTTTGTGAACCTCCCAGCCAGGTAGTTCTTTCTTCTTCTGCCCTCTTCGTTCGCTTATCTTTGGCATTGCTTGCGGGTCGAAACAAAGGCACACAGCTATTGGTGTGCCCATCGCAGTTATTGCTTTCATTATGAAATTATATACTGAACCTCATTGAAGACTGGCGCATTCGCACTGTTTCCGATTGCGCTAGTGCACACGCATACTAACGAGCGTTTTACATGTGCAGTATGCTATACAAGAGGTTTTCTCCCTCTGGACATAATTATCGGCGCGATTTTTTTCTTAGTGAGTTACTGCGGTGGTTTTCCAAAGGTGCAGCCTTTGTCAAAGACATACTACACAAAGAGAACGCTGCATAGGCCAGATGCGAACCCAGTTGGCTGCACATTCAAACCAGTTACTTCTCTTATTAAGACGTGATCGCTCTGCATGCGCATCTGTGTATACTAATATGCAAAGAGAAAAGTCATGTGCCCTGAACAGGTTGCACGTAAGATTCTTGGCGCGGAGGCGTGCAATACTGGGGTTTTTCCCTCCTTTAGTGTCTTCCTCAGAAGTACACTCTAAACAGGAAGGAGTAAAAAAAAAAGGAGTAAGTTATTTTTCTTAGAGTACAGAGCATGATTAACAGTCAGCTAACAGCGCGTCGTTCTTGTATACACTGCATTTAAATGTACCTTACTGGCGCTTTTGATTTCCTCCATTTAAATAATGCCCGCAGCACAGCGTGCACACATCGGACTGCTTCATGCCCGTGACTTCTATGAATTAAGCGTTTGGAAGGAATTTTACGAGTACGAGCGGGTGAATTTACTTGTAATTTACAGATCGCGGCGACAAGTTGACTTAACTCAGATTTCGTCCGTTCTTTTTCCCCTCTCTCTGATTTTCTCACTCTCGCATGATAGCTGGGGATCACGACTGAACGATACACATCACGGGTATACCGTAGAAAAACAGAGGCATGACCGATAGGTGGTCAGGATGCTAGGTGCCGACAGGGGATGGCGGTGTGCTCTGCCCCGGCGAGTCAGATGGCGGCTCCGCGCATCCCGGAGTTGTTGACACGGGGGCAGTTTGCATGCGGCGCCGACTGCGACTCGGCTCCGCGGGGCGTGTCGCCGGCGCCACCGTCTCGCCATCTTGCCCCTTTCTCGCTCGGCGGCGGTGTGACGCCGGCGCTCAGGAATGCCTCGCTCTTCCCCGCGGGCCACCGGCGGCACGGGCGCCGCTGATGACCGCGCGCACCGTTTGCGTATCGCATACTTGCGTGCAGCACGCGCTACAAAGCGCAGAGAACGTTATATACCGGCTCGCTGCAGAACAATAGAGGCGACACGCCTAATTGTGTGCACGGTCCATGTATTAGTTCCGCCCGTTGGATGCAGCCTTCTTGGCCGGTTTTGGCGCACGTCGTGCCGCAAGCGATGTTGGCAAGCTATTATTAGTTTGTGCGCCGCTCAACAGGTGCCGCGAGTGACTTCAGTGATTCGCATTTTTTGGAGAGAATTCTGTTACACAAGCAGTTTTTTTTTTCCTTTAGGCAACTTAATAGTGCGACTGGGCATTAAACTAAACTCGAACATATATTATGTAGGACCCTATGGGGCCGCCACTTATAGCCTGTAAATTTCTAAGCGAAAATAAAACCGGGCGTTGTGGTGCATCCGAATGATCATAGATGATGAGCTACGCGGCCAACTCGCGAAAAGAAAATATTGTTGTGAAGATATTTTTCATGCTGTGCAAGGTGCGCACTAAACGAGCCAAGAAGGCAGCAATGAGGCATTGTTGTAACAAAAGACCTCTTGTGCAGGGCCGTCAATACGGCTGCATCGATCCACTGACACCAGAGTGTCTTTTAACTGCTGGGTACTAAAGACAATACCCTTGTACAAGTGCTGGTACATAGACGTAGGGCCCGTACAAACACGTGTAACGTGTATACGCGATTCAGCAGTGACTTTCACATCGGCGTGCCTTGCCCATTCCAAATGGGCTCAGTGGTTATGGCGCTCGGCTGCTGACCCGAAAGACGCGGGTTCGATCTCCGGCCGCGGCGGTCGTATTTCGATGCAGGCGAAATTCTAGCGGCCCATGTGCTGTGCGATGTCAGTGCACGTTAAAGAACCCCAGGTGGTCGAAATTTCCGGAGCACTCATAGCCTTAGTCGCCTTGGGACGTTAAAACCCAATAAACCAACCAACCAACCATATTGACAAATACATCGGCTTTGTCGCCCATAGTATACTTTACTCAGGCATACCGCCGCAACTTCGTTTCTGGCTTCAACAGCAGACCCTGTCGAAAGAGAGCGGGATTTGCGAGCAAGGGCAAACGTTGGACGCAATTAGACCGGAACAAATTACGACGTCGGAACAGTAAGGTGGTCTCTCACTAACAGCGTTCCGGCTAATGCACGCAGAGTGCCATGGACCTCATGTGGACTACACGTGTGACTGCGGCTGCTTTCACTAGCGATCTTTGGGTTCACCGGTGGCGCAAGATTATGTAACATGCGCAGTGACGAAATCATCTGCTTCGTGCCTTTGCTGAGAGGTAGATTCGCGCACTTTAAGCACTATAGAAACATGTAGAAGCTATAATATGTCCACTATGCACAGCGTAACACTGTGCACACTGTATAATTTGTTATACCTCTGATGAAGAAACGCTTTGCTGGTAGTACACATTGAGGACGAACCAATAGATAAAGTATACGATGGAGAACGATAGGATCTGTCGGCTGGTTTTCGCGGAGTTGGGATATTTATAACCATTCAGTGCATACACGGTAGCGTCAGTGATAAAATGTGCTCGACGTACAGTCGGGGACAAAAGTCTGTGGACCACGTGTTCCTCAAACGAAGCCGGTAGCTATATTATTAGCTGGTGGCTGGAGACCACACTTGTAGAGATGAAAGAACAAAATTTGAATTTTTCACCTTCACAAGTGTGGTCTTCAGCCGGTGGCTAATAGCAGAGCTTTCGACTTCGTTTGAGGAACACATGGTCCACAGACTTTTGTCTCCGACTGTACATTGAAAAACCGACCTGACACGAGGCGGCCGTAGCTGACATGCATGCTGCTCAGGCCCGCCTTCTTTCTGGCTCTTGCTGTGCAGGTGCGTGCCCTCTTTCTTTGGCGTATGTAACCAATTATGCAGCTCCATTTACACACGTCACAGCCGTCGGTGTTCGCGGTTCGATGTTAGTTTCCACCGAGTTTGCAGGGTAAATCGTGCTTATAACTCATGCCCGCACTGCACGCAACTAGCGTTTCTTTGGCGACCTGTATTCGGGCGGCTTGCATGGAAGGTCGTCGACGACGCCGTGGGCATGACAACTCCTCCGCACCCGGCTTCTCGCTTAATTAATTTTTGTGCCTATCTGCCCCCCCCCCCCCCACCCCCTCTCCTCCGTGCTACTCCCTCCTGTACGTACACGTGTCGGCGCCTTTACTCGGCCGGCTTTTCCACCAGCTCTTATTACTTTTTTATTGCTATTCTCTCGCTTGCACATAGCTGAGCCTTTCCTTGGCTCGCGTCTTCAAGTTGTTTCGAACGTTTTATCCTTTTTTTTTATTACCTGTCTTGTGGCACTTCGTAAGCGTTAGATACATTTCGAGCGAAACTTCACGCTGTGCGTGGTTGCATAAAGGGGCTCGCTGTATACACATTCGGGCGCCTTCGTGGAAGAGAAATTTCGTTGTGACGCACTCAGGGGTCGACCTTAATTTTTGTTTTATTCGAGTTTGTGCTTTCTTTCCTCCCGGTGCACACGTGTAGTTTTCTGAAAAATTACCTCGTCCTCGCGGCTGCTTCCGAAGTTTCTCGAAATCCGCGCTGTGCAAGGCTTGTGGGCATCGCCTGGCGAATTCCAAGATCATTAGTCGCTTAGCACGAGGTGTGAATATATCGCCGAGGAATGTGTGTACTTGTCTTACGAGGCGGATGCCAGTGAATAAGAGGCGTTGCCGATTGAAACTCAACGGGGAAGCAATTCACGCAGAACGACTCTTTTGTTTGTTTGTTGTTTTGTTTTTGCTCGGCAATCTTCTCTAAGCGGTTAGCTTGTCGCAGGTGGTCACATGAGCACCATATCGTCAACTTGCGCTATCCCACAACCCGTTTGGCCATTTCCACGGTGTACGCAGGAAATTATATTTCTTTTTCCCAGACCACCCTAACGAAGTCAATGGAGGCCTGGGGTGTGACATTGTACTTCAGGATTGCCATCATAGTTTCTGTCGCTGAATGGTGGTAGGAGCGCGGACATGTTTTTATTACATTTTAGAGTGGCATCGTTGTTTTTGTGGCCGGAGGGCTCAGTGGCACGGGCTGGGACCTATTATGTTCGTGAATCGTTTTGTAGTTTCAAGAGATTATTTGTTGCGGAAGGCGTAAATATTACCTACAATGTCATTTTACCAGCACCTTCGTAACTGGTGCCCTTTAGGCCTTGAAAATGCGGCTCGACTGCCACAAGTGTATTGAGAGACGGACGATGTCGTCGTGGCTTGTTGTAACTTGTAAGCATCCCCCCCCCCCTCCAAAAAACAATTAAATGATGCTTGTGATCTTTATCGTTCTTGCATTTTATTTTCTCCAGAAATATCTTTCTAACAGTTACTGAAGAGTTAAGAATAATCACTGCAATATAAGAAGAATGCAGACACGATTGCGCATTTCTTCATCAATTTTTCTACGGCTCTAAGGCAGTCCTTCGTCGCATGAATCAAAATGAAGGGTACAGAAACCTGTGTTTAAACGCGAGGACATCTGAGCGAATTGCTACGAACAGTGCGCGTCCTGCGCAACTTGTTGTCCTTGTGCTCAAGCCTTTGTTGCACTGTGAAACGGTGCGCTTAAACATACGGAAAAGATGAACTAAACAAATGTTGATCGAACAAGGCAGCTGTTCCGTGCTGGGCTCCACGATCTATAAAATCCGTTAATGCAATGTCTAAAATTTGTCGACAGATGGTCTACAGACCATTCGTTCTGGAGGCCATTCTTGAAGAGTTTCGAGTGTCGAAAGGCGGTTCACGAATGCTCTGAAGAGCGTCTGTCGGCAGTTTTTAGAGTTTTTAAATTGAGAATTTTATAGATTGTCGATAGACAATGTATTCGTAATTAATAGACATATATGTTTGCAGATATCCAAAAATATAGTTCATAGAAAAGTGTAAAGCAGTAAACTCACATGCTGGCCATATACAGTCTGTGAGAATTGTTTACACACTCATTTCGCATTTTTGACAGCAGTCTCTAGACTGCTTCGAACTGTCCGAAAAAATTTGCAAGGGCAGTTAGTATACAGCCTGATAGATTCACGACATCATTACAGCACCTATCGGATTCAATTTGATACAACTGTGCGCACGTTGCCCCAGGTTAAACTTTCAGCGATCACGCCATCATACACACGCTGATTCGCGGCGCGCCAAGCTGCTTCACACATGACGGGAGTCGCAGATGATGAACTTTCCCGCGTTACTCCTCTTTCCTGCAAGCGCTCGCAGCTCCGTCTGGCCTAATCGCAGGCAATTCGGCTGTTAGCAGCACGAAAACTCGCTAACTCAATTTGCGCTGACTCATCTCTGGCTCATCGGCAGCATGCCCCGCTTGCCGAAGAGTCCACCGCTGTAGGCCTAACTCGGCGGCTCCGCCCCGGCCTGGCGGCGATCTTTCCGCGTTTCCAGCCACTCGTTCCGATTCTTTTTTTTTCTTGTTCTTTCTATATTGTCCTTCTTTCCTAGTTTCCGTTTCGCGCATGCGCTGGCGAAACTTTCCCTGCTCTGTGATTTGTATTCTCTTTTGCGCCTTGCCCGCACCAAGTTTGCCTGGAAACGAGACCGATGTTCGGAGAGTGACAAATCGCGCGAAAACAGTGGCGCGTGAGGGCGTTGCAGAAGTTGAGGTGTAATGAACTTGGAGTGCGTCTCAGCTCTTAGCTGAAAAGGTGAACAAAAAAAAAAGCGACGCAGATGTGCAGATCATCCGGGACGCTGTAGAATGTATGGAAGGGCAACCGCATTTGAATTGAATTGAATTGAATTGGCTGTTTGGGAAAGTAAATGGCGCAGTATGTCTCACATATCGGCGGACACCTGAACCGAGCCGTAAGGGAGGGGATAAAGGAGGGAGTGAAAGAAGATAGCAAGAAAGAGGTGCCGTAGTGGAGGGTTCCGGAATAATTTCGACAACCTAGGGATCTTTAACGCGCAGTGGCATCGCACAGCACACGGGCGCCTTTCAACCGCATTTATTTGATCGATTTTTGTACATTTCAACGTTTTGTTAATTACTGAACTATGCCCTCTGCAGTGCCCTGTGCATTTTGCCGTGTATGCAAAGCACGGAAAAAGCAGCCGGTAGTGTCGAACAAGCGGGCCAGCGTGCGGAATTCTGTCCATTGGTGACGTCACTTACGGTGTTTTTCTATGAATGTGTTGTGAAACTTCTCCACAGTGTTATACGAGGTAAGGCTGTCAACTTTCTGGGACGATGTCTTGAGTTTTCATCAGTGGATCACGATCTTTAATTTAGGCCGACATCCGAGCACATTGACTGCCGTCGAGGAATGCTGCGTATACAGAGGTGTCGTTAACACTTCCTCTCCACTACCCAGCGTACCCGGCAGCGAAATGTGTTTTCCCTAAATGCTGGCCCACATATATCACATCTATTTTCATATGGAAGCTTTTGATTTTGAAAGATAAAATACAGCAGAGGAACCCAACACAATGCAATAGGGGAGTGCAGGATGAATACTTTACAGTAGAGTTTGTTGTGTAATTATTATACCGATGAGTGCCAGGACGGGTATATATACAACGGATCTTATCATCGAACAGTCGAGCTTAACGCAGCTTGAATTAATTGGCACCACACTTACCACACTCACACTCTGGCTTCCTCGCGCAGATATAAATCATATGTTTCAGGGAAGACCGCTACTAATGTGTAGAAATAGGCTTTTTGAGGTGTGAAGGCGGCTTCTGCGGCGCAGTAATACCGGCGTTCGCGGACATCAGGAAACAGGTGAAAAATGTTACTAGATAGCCGTTAACTAATTTATGATAACTTTTTGACTATTACAGTTAGACACCTGGTTGCAATTAGAAATTTGTAGCCGGTTGTTAGTAATAGCCATATCAGGTTTTCGAATTTAGGAAACGCGATTACCCTCTGCGCTGTGGCTCGACAAAATAGTTACGTGCACTGGAGCGGTTGCTTTGCCTGCATGCTTTTCGAAAGCGCATATATTTTAGCACGATATCGGGAACCTGCGCTGCCAAGGTGGCACTGCAGTTGTTCCATCCGGTGACTCAAAACTACTTTTGCCAGCCGCTTGGGCCGCTGCATACGCGAGAACACATTCTGCGCGATTAGATACCCACGTTTGGCTGACAGCATTCATTGCCTACACTGTAAAAACAAACCGTCATTTTGACGGCCACTTTTTTATCTATTTTGACGAGCCGCCGGCGTCAAACGGGAAAGACGGAGACTTCGCCGTGAACGAGCGGGCGAGGAGAGAGAGACGGAGAGCGCAACACAAAACGAGAAACTCTATTGGCTGGCGCGTAGGGGTACGTCATGTGAGACGTCGCTCAACGCGCGCTTCCGGCCCCCGCTGTCAAGGAAGGAGTCCGGTTGTCGTGGTTCCCTCTCGCTTTTCTTTGTGCGCGCTGCTTCTGCCCGGGTGTGCGTTCTGCATTTTGCGCCATTTTGCCTTTTGGTGTAAGACGCGTTGGAAGGCCGCGAAGACGCAATCAAGGAACGTATGGGCTGCAGCCGAAAATCAACTGCAGCGGGTAGAGGTAAGTGTTCTGCTTATATGCTTCGTTCGTGCAGTACGCGTTCTGTGAGGCACATAGCTACGAGGAGCACGCTAGTTCTCACGCGTAATGTATACACGCACCGATGGCCGTGGGCCCGAGATTGCCGTTCAGAGACATGCTTCTACGTAAAGCGTGAATCGCGGCCTCATGGTTCAGCCACGTGCAGCGATTTTCAGGGGCTGCGTGCGCCCACGTGTAAAAAAAAAAAACTTCCTGTGAGGAACACTGAAGCGTACGAAGAGCATTGGCGCACGTTAATTGAAGAAAGTCGAAGAAAGTCGTTTATAGTATCTCTATCATGCGGGCACATACAATCGCGATCGAGCCTGACTTTCGGTTACGATTACTGCTACGCGGGCCAAGGATCGAAATCGAGTTGGTCGAGCTCTAGCGCGCCATGCGCCTCTGTTTAAATGCAGAGCACCTTATGAATGGGCTTAATGGGCAGTAAAAATTGTCGTAAAAACCATTTTTTACATTTTCAGTTGTAATTCACGCCAAGACATGTGCTGTGACTACCATGCTGGCCATCTGCAGCTCCCTTGAATTCATGGTGTCGGCACTACTGTCGTAGGTTCGTAAAAGTATTCGTCAATAAAAAGCAGACTACTTTTCGTGCACTGATCAGCTTTTTTCTGTTTTATTTCTTACGCTCTCTCTTTTTTGTTGTTCCTCGCTTCCTGGCACACCAAGCCCCATACGTCGGCGTCCGGTGGCGATGGGGCAGCTCAGTGTTTAGTTCGTGTACTGATAGTGTGCAGTTTCATTCTTGTATAACATTAAGATATGGGCCTAATTATTTCAACAATAGTTATTTCCAAATAAATTCTATTCATTTTTATAGCTTATTGCCTATAAGCCTCAAACAAGGGCCAAAAATTTCTTTCGACTGGCGTATCCATTAGCTGGGAATTGTTGAATCAAGTAAATTTGTAGTCTTGTAATTTTATACCGCATTTTCATCCATTTCTGCTGAAATGATACTGTACCCGAGGTGTAGAAAGTGCCTTGATGACAGCAGGATCGTTGGAAGTATGGTTATGATTTATTATTGAGATGCATGTATCTGATCACTGATGTTTTCTCTGGAGTCTAATAACATGTGGCTTGTGAATTCCCAGCATGCAGCTGAAGGGGGGCTGGAAGGACTGCCAACAACTCCGCACCTTGCTGTGATTGGTATGTATTTGTCATTTATAGAACTTTGGCTCAAAACATGGCTTGTACAGTGTATTTTATTATTCTACGATGTAACCTGATTTTGTGTAACTTCACTCTACTTAGTACGACATATTCAAAACTTAGGAATGAGGCTAGCCCTGGATGAAAGGCTTAATTGCTGCTTCATCTTATGTATGTACAGTTTGTTTAATAATTAAACATGATAACAATGTGCAAGTTTGGCGAGTAGTTTTCCATTCTTATTAGAGTGTACAAAAAATTTGGAACTCAGTAGCAGTACTGTTGATAAGTGGGGAGGGTGGGGCAATCTCCGCACTATAAGGTGATATGCCAGAGTTCATCGAGACTAATGTGCGGCCTTTTGACTTGCCAAAAGCATGACGTTCTGCTAGAAAGCATGAACGAAGCTGAGCTTGGCTTTTCTCGTCAATGTCATGGCAGGCTAGGTACAAAATGGAGGGCCTTTGAAAAGTTGCCTCGGTGCTTGCCCAAGTTTCGTTACCTCATCACTATTCCCCATTATTTAAAAAAAAACGAAGTATTCTGTCGACAAAGTTAATTCTTTTTTGTCGTGCAATATTTGTAAAGCTTTTTCCATAAACAAGTTCTATGTAGTATGTTTACATGAAGCAAGCATCTTCAACAGATATAATTAGTGGCGTGTAAAGCACTGATAAGGGAGGGCATGTTGCATGTGTCTGTCTACTGCCAGGGTACCATAAGGCCTAGCAACAAGACCCAGCATGGCTTTTTACGAGTACATTTGAATTCGGCTTCTCTCAGTGTACACATCGAAGGCCATAGAGTTACTCGAATTATTAGATCACCCCTTTAGTGGGTAGCGTTTGCGTGTGACTAATTTTTTTTCCTTGCAGGATCAAGCATGGGGGACATAAAGAAGATCATCGTTGCAGTGGATTCTACAAGAAGTCTTGAGAAGGCCATGGGCCTCCTCCTTGGTGCCTTCTTTGTGTTCAACGTTGCGTACCCTCCCGACTGCCCCCTCACCATGGAGCTTTTGCAGAGGTAAATGAGTGAATGTGGATGATGCGTTTGATAAGCAATCGGAATCCGAGGCAATAGTGTGAGCAGCAGGCTTCTTTTTCCTGAGGAAAGGCACTCGCCTTCCTTAGCCAGTGCCTGCAAATGATCAGTTCTGCCCTGTTCCCCTGAAATTCTGATGTCATCACATACATTCCTCTTGTGCATTTCTTCGTTCTCTGGCACAGCACCGTGTTGCTTTTTTGGCACACCTGTATGGTGATTTGCCAGTCACAGGCGTCTTTAGAAAGTAGAATGGTAAGATTAATGACATAGTGCTGCTTGCCAGCAGTACATGCTAACAAGCCTTGCACATTGGCTAGCTCTGGCAATTGCGAGATGAAGGCCGGACTTTTAATTTTAAATTGCACCCAGTTCTGGTATTCTGACACTTGCAGAATTGCGGATTTGATCATTGTCATGTGATGAATGCACAAGCCTGGCAGTTTGCATTGCCTAAACTTGGTCACGTGTCCTGTGAGTGCATCTAGATAACACTTTTCAGTGTTTTGCTTATTTTTTTGGTTGGCTACTGCAAGAAAGGGGCTAGAACGAAGAACCAGATAGGACGGGCGACTGTCAATTATTGCTAAATGTAATGCATGCAGCACTTTTATAAGTACCGACGTCAGGAAAAATAGGAGCGAGGATTAAGTGTAAATGCAGTTATTTTAAGTCGCTCTACTATGTATCGTGTCCACTGGCTAATGTCCTAGTGCAACATTACAGTGTGTCTGACTATGGGTTGCATCCACACATGTGGCAAGTTGCCGGATGCCTCTCTGCACATTTACAGGCCTCAGGTTCCCTTGTTACCATTGATGCAGTGCTCGCTGTAGCCTGTGTACAATCAGCCCCGAGAAAGTAGAGCTCTCTACCTCACCTTCTGGGCACTCAACAAACCTTTTGCAATGATGAATGTCAGATTTCATTTTGCATTGAAAACGGGAGACGTGACACATAGGCAGGACAGCTTCACAGGTACTGTCACAACCATTACATGGCACTTTCCCCTTTCACCTGGTGATCTTTTAGGGGCTGGCAGGGTTATTAGCCCCTTTCAAAAAAAATTATGCTGTGATCCCATATTTGTCTAGAATTGCTCAGTACTTGAAATGGACAGGTGAAAGAGCCATCGTGAAGTCTGCTATGTTGGCACCTGAGAAGTTGGCCGCCCTTTATGTCAACAGTTGCAGTGTAAAAGAAAAAAAATTAAGGCATTCATCATCGTGACAGGTTTGTTGATTGCTCAGATTTCAGGTGTGAAATTCCGCTTATTTGTGGCCAAGGGCACAGAAATTAGAATGAGCATTGTGCAAATGGTATGATGATGAGGCATGATAATGAGGTTTTTAAATGTATGCATGGTTGCCACATGTGCAATTGCAGCCTATACCTGGACATCAGGGTGTTACATCAATACTGACCTATGTTTGTGGCTGATAGCTGAAAACACTGAAATGCAGCAAAATGCTCTTGCATAGTTATGGTTTCTAGACTCTGTGTATGGTTCCTGTACATGATGAGCACCTATTGTTACTAGAAATACTATACGGTGTGTATGTGCAATTGTGGGCTGTTTTTACGAGTTATAATAATGGTTACATTTAGGTACATCATCTATTGTTAGTGCATGTATATGTAGCTATTTAAGCGCACTACTAGTCTGCTCACATTTGTTGCTACCTGATTTTAATCTTGTCTTTCAATTTCGTAATACTGTGTGTTGCAGAAGGTAGTGCAGTTCACACATTCATGGCATTTCACGCGTGTAGGCAGAGTATGTGATTGGCACAGTTTATGGAGCATGGAATTATTCTATCCTCGTTTTGTTTCCAGGTACCTTGGGCAGAGCAACCCAACGAAAGGGCGCGGCAAAGGCAGGGCCTGCGGAATCGCACCAAAGTTGCTGAGCCTGCTGAATGCACTTTAATTTATGAATAAATGTGCAAGTAGAAATGTAAATTTGTTTTTGTTGCATGGTTTATGAGGTACTGCCCACTGCAAGTGACTTTCATGTGGTCAGGTTCACCACACTATATATTGACACAGAATTATGTTGAGACTTGTCGTGTTGGGCCATCATACTGACAACACAGTTGCATTTCATGTTGACAAGCCAAATTTTGGAATGGTTAAAAGCATAGTCATTTCGAAATTACAGCCTGCTATTACCTTGATGGCCAAATGCTGTACTGACAGTTATAGATAATTTCAAATTTGCAAAAAGTCTTGAAGTCATAAAAACAGTTTTAAAATTGACAGCTTGCCATCGCAGACAATCAGTGGTATAATTACAGTTTGGCTATATTTTCAAATCGATAAAAATGACATCGAAGTCAGGAAAAAACATTGTCATTTAGAAATGACATCTTGCTGTAACTGCTACGGTCAAATGCTATCAAATTGACAGTTTGACTGTATTTCACATTGACAAGAAAAACATCAAAATGATGGAAAAACTGTCATTTAGAAATGATGTTCTGCTGTCACTTTGATGATCAAATGTCATCAAATTGACGGTTCAGTTGTATTTCAGATTGACAAGAAAGACGTCAAAATGATGGAAAAACTGTCATTTAGAAATGACGTTCTGCCGTCATTTTGATGGTCAAATGTAATCAAATTGACGGTTCAGTTGTATTTCAGATTGACAAGAAAAACATCAAAATGATGAAAAAGCACCGTCATTTTAAAATGACGGGGTGCCATCATTTTAACGGTCAAATGCTTGGAAATAGAGCTGCCAAGGTATTTCCCGTCATTTTGACGGATTTTTTTTTACAGTGTA